>CAJNIZ010011179.1:0-10967 GCA_905231905.1 Symbiodinium pilosum | reverse complement strand
CATGCCCAAACTATAATAACGTTCGCGTTCCAAGAGCATACGGTGACCAGAACAACCATGCCCAAACCATAATAACGTTCGTGTTCCAAGAGCGTGCGCTGACCAGAGCATCCATGCCCATACCATAATCATTGGCCCATTAGTCCAAGGTTAGTTCCTCTTAGTCAAGGGATTGTTCCCATTAGTCCAAGCTACAACAAGCTGGTGAGGAGTTCTGATTTAATGTTGTCACAGCCCCATTAGTCCAAGGATCTTTGCTCTTAGTCCAAAGGTCGTCCGAGAGCATCCGCTAAACAGAGCATCCATGCCCAAACCATAAAAGTGTTTCTGTTCAAAGCAAACGGCTTGAACCTTGAGAACCTCAGTAACTGAGAAGAAAAATGGAGAGTTATGTCCTCAAGTACCAAAATGACATAAAATTCCAGGTCCACCGAAAATGAGCATTTTCTACCCTCGAACACCACAAAAAAACTGCAAATTACAGTGGATTCCGCGCCTCCTAGATGATTTGGTATCCGAATTATCTTTGCGTCCGCTCCACGTTTAGCAACATTCCTAAAAACGGAGCGCGTTTTTAGGCCCCTCCAAGTCCTTCAAACTTGCCCGAAACTGTGGTGAGAGTACCGTTCTCGCACCAAGCGCTGGACAGAAAACCACGGGGCAGATGTTTTTGAGTATTAGTGGGTGTTTAGAGGGGGAATACTCGTCTTGAGAAATATTCATATCTCAGCCCACAGAGACCCCAGGGCCTTGCGACTGGAAGTCTGTCTGGCCGCCAGCCCGCGGAGGCCTCCGGGCTACGCTGCTTTAGGGCTTAGGGTTTAGGATTTAGGGTTTGGGGTTTAGGGTTTGGGGTTTAGGCTTTAGGCTTTAGGGTTTGAGGCTTCGGCGCCTAGAGTACTGGCTTAAAAGGATGTAAGGAGTAACATGTAGGTTGGGTGGAATCCCCACCCAGTATGAGGGTCCTATTATATTCCTATTATGCCAAAATTACAGGGCGAGGGGGTCCTCCTCACATGTAAGGTTTGGCTGGAACTGGGGCTCTAGGATTTGCTAGTTTAGGACAAGTTCGGGCATCATGCTACCATGCAACCCGATAAGATGCCCACTCCCCTGCCTGCCTTCAAACGTCCAAAACCCGCCCCAACATGAATTGCTCATGTGGACCCCTCACCCTGTCATAGTGGTAGAATGGGCATATACCTAAACCCTAAACCCTAAACCCTAAACCCTAAACCCTAATCAATATTATCACCATTATCCCTTGTAGTCACTATTACACGGTGGGTATCCACATACCAGCATCCCAGCAGGCTGCTCTGAAAATGCTCATTCAGGATGCCGCGCTTTCCAGCAAAGAGCATTGAGATATAAGATTAGTGTAGGGTTATATAGGGATAGTGGAAAAGAAAATGGAAACTACTACTTGGGGTTTAGGGTTTAGAGTTTAAAGGGCTTAGGGTTTAGAGTTCATAAGATGCAGAAAACAACAGAGACGCCCTAGTTCCCGACAGATGAATAATGATGATGGTGATGATACGTAACAGTAATCTGAACATTAAAAATGATGATAGAAATTATTACTCATGCTCAGAATTCTAACTTCTGCAGGGGCTCGTCAACTTGCCTGTGGACGTTGGCTACAGAGAGTGCTATCCCTGCTTCATCTTCCACGCGCACTGCCCGTCTCTTCGTGCTTCCCACGGATACCAGAATTAGCTATAGTCTAAACTCCTAGTATCCCCATTAATAAGCCCCAGAATGGGAACGCTATAGAATCCCAAATAACCACCTTTCAGGAGTTTAGACTATAGCTCAAAGGACCTCATGCATTGCTGCAACGATGCTTCAACATGAAAACTACCAAACTCCAAGCCAAACAACCTTGAATCCCGCGCGTTGGGTTTATAGGGTTTGGGGCTTAAGCCAAAAGAATGCGTTAGCAAGGGTTGCAACTTGGAATCTAGAAAGTTCGTAGCCTGCTAGGAAAGGAAGCCCCAAAGACGATTGGAATTTAAACGATGCTACATGACCCCTTACCCAAAACTTGATACCACTTAGTTTCCCTGAAGCCTGAACACTCAACACAGCTACAGTTGCGTCATCAGGATGAACCCTAAACTACCCTAAACTACAAACCCTAAACCCTAACACTAGACTACAAACCCTAATTTATACCATCCCCACATATGCTTAGGTGCCAAAAACTTAGATCTCTGCTTCCCCGGCTCCATATGGGAGTTTCTCAGAATTGGGGGTAAACTTTTTGGGGTCCCCAAAATAAGGATTCTAGTATTTGGGGGTCTGCATTGGGGTCCCCCTATTTTGGGAAAATTACCATATCCTACACGCTTCGCCCAAAAATGTGATACGACTCATCGAGGCCCCAAAACCCAAAGCGGCTACCTCAACCCCTAAACCCTAAACCCGAAATAGCAATTGCCATTTCATTTTCCATTATGCCAATATGACCTCAATATAAACCTAATATTACCCCAATGGGGTTAGCCGATCTAGGGCTCCCGAGAAAGCTGCCACCTAAACGTACGTATGCCTGTAGGAATACCTATATGCACTCCCCATCCATCCTTAAACACCCCTGATCCCAAACCTTAAGTCCCAAGTCCTAAATGCTGAATCCTAAATCCACAAACTCTCTAAACCCTAAACCTGAACCAAACTCCTAAACCATCTAAACCCGAAACCTCCAACTGAAACGCTAAGCCCAAAGAGCATGGTATTGGCTCGTTCGGGCTCGTCTTGGTCTTTAGGGGAAGGCGGCGGCCTCAGGGTCTCTGCGTTGAATTTGGGTACTGACCCCACCCTGTACCAGTCTATATTGCGTCATATCATGGGCTACATATTGAGATATAACAAGTTACTCAAGTGAGCTGACGCGGTTTTGGATCTAGGGATCTGGGGAATTTAAGGCCTCCTGAAGTAGAATAGGGTTTGGGCGTATACTGCACTGTAGTCATATTACGGGCTAGGTATTGAGAAAGGAAGGTTGGCAATTTCTCAGGCGCTTACAATAGCAATTTCAAGTTCTGGGTTTCGGGGTTTAGTATTCATGAAGGTTTAGACTTTAGGGCCTCAAAAGTGGTTTAGGTTGCAGGTTTGCTGGTATGCTGCCTCGCGTGTGCTGCCAACTTGCACCTCTTTCTCTGATTTCCTTGGCACATTTTGCGGAGAAACTTTGCGCACCTGGCCCCCATGATCTCGCGCCGTTCAACGACTTGGGCTGGGTCCCTAGGAGTTTCTTAAAGTTTGGGGTCCCTCTAAACCCGCAGCCCTCTGCCGTATGAGGTTCAGGAGAGTTTAAGAATTTACCCCCCAGAGAAACTGATTGGCATCAACCCGCAATGTGGTAAAAGCAGCTAGATCAATTTATTCCAAAACACCTATGTAGGGGTAGTAAGCTAGGTAGGTATATTACGAAACACCAGTGCTGTCTATCCTGATACGTAGAAGGCACTATATGATATTATCTGGCTATGATTTGTGGGTTTAGAATAGGAACTGCCATCATAATTGGGGACTGCTAACCCCTACACTAGCACTATATCCTTTTGGAAATGCCATAGCTCCCCACAAACCCATGACACAAACGCAAGAAATGTCAAGTCCTTATATCTATTACTGGGTGGGGGGTCCTCCTAACAGTTTCCAATCTCACAGGCAGGAAGATGGACCCGCTTCAGAAAGGGTCATAAGCAAGCTTGAGTCCAAAAACCTGGGACAACATTCAAAAATAGTCCAGATTTTAACATAGCCCCTCATAGTTACCATTCTAGACTGCACTGATGTTGCGCCGCATGGGCATTTCTAAACAACAACCATAAACCCTAGAGACCCCTACAATCCCCTTGGAACACCCTTATATCAGAAGGATCCCACAGGATGCCGTTGTTCCAAACATCCCATAAGCCTATAGTTGTCTACAAGACCCTTCTGTCATACGGGGCTCCGACAAGAGGTACCCACCTGAGCGGTTGAGGGGGTTGAGGGTTGAGGCTCTGCCCCAAACCGGAAACCCTAAACCATGCACCCCAAACCCTGTCCCTGAACCCTAAAACCTTAACTGTCAGGGTTTAGGGTTTAGGGCCGTAATCCCTAAACCCTAGTACCTGAACCCCAAACCCCAGACCCTAAGCCCTAATCCCCAGACCGCTAAACTTGAAGGTTTAGAGCTTAAGGCTGAGCCGGCCGAGCCTTTGCTACCAAAGCTGAAACCGATAATCCGCGATCTACTTGCGCATATCCCGGAATAGTCAAAAATCCTATTTGGGGTTTAGGGCTTAGGGCTTAACATAATGCTGCCCAAATGAGATGCAATTATTTATGAGAGTTTCCATACACTAGGGGGCACCTTTACCTGAGCCCTTCTAATGAGGATCTTAGTGGATTGGAGCCTATATATGGGAGCCCCTCATTTATGGAAACTCACATGGTGGCACACCTCTGTGGCTTTGGATGGAAAGGTTTTGTGTTCCGGGCTCGGGGACATATAGAGATTGCAAAATGGCGCGATTCTTCAAGGTTCTATAGGGATCTGTTGGGAGGCTCTTATATGAAAGCTGATAGGACATTGAAGAGTCCTTGTTTTTCAAAAAGTGGAGTGCTTATGAAATATATAGGATCTTCCTGCAGCTAGGTTCGGACCAGGTGCTTTCAGCAAGTAACTACCATGTCTGATCCAACAAATCCAGGTACGTGATGCCCTAAACCCTAAACCCTAAACCCTATGCTTCAGACTCTGAACCCACACCTCGCTGCCTAAAGCCTACTTGGAGGCCCATGGGACTCAGTAACCACTTATAACTGGGATTATACCCTTACTTATAATTGGGGTAACCCCTAGAAGCCCATTTAGGGGGGAAATAAGTATGGTTAAAAACTCAGTTATAAGTAGTTACTAAGTCCCAAGAACCCTAAACCCTAATCCCTAAATCCTATAAATCCCTAGAACCCCCTTTCAATTATAGGTAGTTACTAAGTCCCATGGGCCTGCAAGTAACCTAGGATGGCGAAGCTTGAAGCCTGAGATCTGAAGCTCCACGCCACAAGCCCAAGCAGTGCACCCCAAACGCTGAATCCTAAACCCGAATGCGGCGAAACCCTACACCCGGAACCCTAAACGCTAAACCCTAAACCGTGAACCCTAAACCCTAAACCCTAAACCCCAAATCCTCAAACCCTCAGTCCCGAACCTGGTCTAACGGGGCTGTGAGCCTTGTAAGGCATCCTCCATCCTATCATCCTATCCGCCACCAAATATTACTACCATCCAATAACCCCTATAGTATAGGGTTCAGGGTTTAGAGTCTAAACCTATAGAATTCCCTAAATAACCCCCTTTAAGGAGTTTAGACTGTAGCTCATCTGGGGCCTCATATGCGTGCAACGAGCTGTGTCTTTGCGATTTGATTCTTTGCGCTGACTGCATCTGAACTTTGGTTCCCCACACACAGTGAGAGACGTCGCCGTAAGGATGCGTAATGTGTCTGAAGCCCAACTACCCACCGCACTTTTGAACAAATGTCCACATAATCTAAACTCCTAGTATCCGCCTTAATAATAGAGAGCGGTTTGACATGGGGCCTGCGTTTTTCAATCTGCTCATTTTTCATTATCTATATGTATATATACAAATATATATATATATATGTATATATATATATTCCAAGAGGCAGGATCCATAGTCCAATAGATGCTTCATGGTATAAGTCATAGGGATCTAGAATATACCTTCATCTAGAGGCTCCTGCTAACATTGCAGGGTTAACATTAGCTCCAAATAAACTTATGCTATGAGATGCTATAAGAGTACTCTATTTTTGGATAGGAAGTTGTACAGGTGCAGCTTTGATGCTGCTGACTGGTAGTTACCTGTTGTGCTAGGGCGTTCCCCTAGCACCACATTATCGCTTATCGTGAGCTCACTGTTTAATTCATGTATTTCACTGCGTGTATTCAATGAAATGAAATCATTACGCTATAGATTCGCTGCTGGGTCCAAGCACCCTAGAGAAGCATGGGTACGGCCTAAGGCCTGGGCGGGAATTTAGGGTTGAGGGTTTATTAAGGGTTGAGGGCTTTAGAGGAGGTAGGACAAAACGATTCATGGGGAGCATGGGTGAGTAACATGGGGGTTTCTAAAAAAGCGTGGGATGCAGGCGTTCGAGCGCTTTATAGTCTACTTGTAATAGTTTTCTAATTGATTTCCAAGAAACAGAATCCATGGCGTCACAACAAAAAACAACTCCTTGAATTGCTGAAATGATTTTCATAAATTCTGAATCCTAAAGTTAAATCTTGAGCAAGCTCTTCACTCTACATCCGAATCCTATTCATAAGCAGTTTGTTTATTTTCTACAAAGGGGTGTAACCATAATTTCTTGAGGCCAGCTTTAAGAATTAACCTCAGCTTGTTGATTTATTCATAGGGTTGAGGTTTAAACCCCATGATTCCTATTAAAGTCCGTTTCCAACCTGATATAATCGGCAGAAACCCCTTATGACTGAATCATATATATGTACATGTATATACAATCAGACATTTAACGCCCTTAGTACACCTTTCAGGTTTGCGTGCTGTAATCCATAGTACATTCTCAATGTATTTGTGCAAGCTCCTTACCAAATAATATGCTTTAAAAGTAAGGGCGTGCGTTTATACCGCCACCCATGCATTTTATGATGGTCTGGATTCTTGAGCATACAATAACAGTACTAATGATAATGTAACTTCTCAAGAAGCACCGAGCAAAGGTAGAACATTAGAACATGTCAAAGTATATGTATTCAATTACATAGGCGAGTATGCATACCCCCATACATTTCGTAGCTCCTTTTTTTGAACAGGCCCATATAGGGCGTATTCATCCCAATAGGATTTGTACATCCCACGAGGGTGCTTCAAATAATTGTTGCATTACCTCCTTTGAAAAAATATTATTAGGGAATCCCCGCTGCTACAATGTGGGTGAAGGGTATTTAATATGTGGCTCCTTCTCCATAGTTGTATATTCCAATCGTTGCCTGGGGCACAATGAACACAGTGATGGTTCCAAACACAACCACAGAGAGTGCTTATAAACACGGGTGTGTTGGTGTGTTTATAAACACAAATAAAGATACAAGAGATGTACAATTGACTTGAAAGAGGTGGAAGCTCCAGTTCCTTGCAGGTGTTCCCTTTCATTCCGTAGATACTTAATGGAATAAGCTGGAGCTCGAGCTTTCTCCTCGTTTTGAGAAGGCCTTTTTTTCACTTCAGACACACCTGTACCTCTTTTGCATAAATACATTAAGAAGTCATACGGCTCGGTTTCGGGCGGGGGCGTGTTTTGTTTTTGCTGTTTGGGCCGAGGCGCGGGCCACGCCCAAACAGCAAAAAAAAACACGCCCCCGCCCAAACAGCAAAAAGATAAACACGCCCCCGCCCCTTCCGAGCGTGTTTTTGTTTTGCTGTTTGGGCGGGTGGGCGTGTTTATTTTCTTGTTTGGACGGGTGATGAAGCTGTCGTGTTTTTTTTTGCTGTTTTGGCCGGAGGGGGGGGGGTTGTTTTGCTGTTTGGGCGGGGGCGTGTCTTGTTTTTTGCTTTTTGGGCGGAGGGCGTGTGTTTTTTTGCTGTTTGGGCGGGGGGCGTGTTTCATTTTTGCTGTTTGGGCGAGGGACGGGAGTTCACTCACTTACCGGTCTGCCTGGCTCGTCTTCAAGCGACCCAACAACAAAAAAGACCAAACAGCAAAAAGAAAAAAACGGATTCCCCGCCTTTCCCTCGCCACGCCGCTGTTGATAAACACGAACGTGTTTATAAACACTACACGCGGTTCGCAGTTCTCTAAAAGCATAATCCTGGGATTTGCAATGGAGCCTCTGCGCATAATCCTAGGATCGCTATGGAGCCTGCGTAAATTGATTCAGCCCATGCATAAGCAAATACATACCATAACTATATGAGAACTCTACTTAGAAGCCTATGTGCAGAATCCTAGGATTTGCTAGGGAGCTTGCGTACATTCAGCCTATGCATAAGCAAATATGTACCATAACTATATGAAAACCCTACAAAACCTCGAAAATACCTATATCAAAAAACGCAGGCCCCATGACAAACCGCTCTGTAATAATAATAATCATAAGAACAACCGTGATAAACCTAGAATACTCCCCTTGATATTCCCCTAGAACTTTAAGGACTTTAGATTATGGCTCGCATAGCCACCAACAAGCAGCTCGCTCATTCTCCCCACACCCCTTTCGAACCCCAGGACCTGCTGTATCCCCTTTAAAGAATTTAGAATGTGGATAAAATGATGAAGCTATGGGAATGCTAGTTTTCGGGTATCCTTGTGTGCAATTCTGGTTATTTGGGCTGCGAGTCTCCTTCTCTGTTGCTTGAGTCAGTCCACATGAGCCATAGTCTAAACTGATAGTATCCTCCTTTATAACCCATATGAACAGCCCCCTATATACTCCCCCATATAACCTCACTTTAGGGAATTTAGACTACAGTCCACATTACCTTCTTGTACGAAACCTGAACGACGAAGCTAATACCTAAACCATAAACCCTACCCCAGTCCCTCCTATCCTAGTGTAATTCCAGGACTCTAAAGCAACAAGCTGCAGCTGAGACGAGGGTATAGGGTTTAGGGTTCAGGGTTGAGGGGTTTAGGGTTTAGGGTTTACACAGTCGATAACTCACGTGCTGAAAGCATGACTCTTCACGATCCCTGTGAAAACCGTGCAGAACCCAAGCTCAAATCGTCATCAATTCATATCGCCCTCTGAAGTAACCCCTGAAGCAAAGGCTCCTAACAGCCAAGCCCCAACTCCTAACCCTCATGAACCAAGGGCTTAGGGTTTAGGGTTTAGGGTTCAAGGTTCAGGGTTTATCCACAAACCCGGCACTACTAAACCCAAGAACCCTAGACCACTAAAGCCAGGAACCCTACACTGATGAACCCAGCCCAAACAGACAAGGAGCTATGCGCTGCGCCAGACTGCGGACGCGACCCCTGGCATTTAGGATTTAGGCTTGAGGTTTCAGGTTCGGGGTTTAGGGTTTAAAGTCTAGGGTTAAAGGCCCATAGTCCCCTTAAGTACGTAGATAGAATACAGGAAACATGGGGATGCTACTATAATATATTGGTCAATTCCATATTCCATCGACTTAAGGAGGACTATAGGCTGGAGGGTTTAGGGTTCCAGGTGGGCTGAGGAGTCAAAAGACTCAGGCTGCAGGCCCCTAGACAGAACTATTTGCGACGGGGGAGGACCAGGAGAATGGGTTTAGGGTTTAGAGAGCTAATGGAAACTTGAATATAGATTGGGATAGGATGACCTACACAGAGTGATCCAACACAGCTCTAACATAACATCAGGCACTTACAGAATCTCCCAGGAAGCCTTACCCACGCACAATCAAAAATGAACCAGAAACCCTGACTAGATTCTCTGACAGCCTAAAATTACTGAAACTCCTGGAGTCTTCAAAGCCGTTGAAACCTTGACACACACACCCAGATTAGAGATCTTGGAAACCCTAAATAGTAATTGCCATCTTCTTTTCCAACATCCCTATATAACCCAGTAAACTATAGTAGTTTCCATTTTCTTTTCCATTATCCCTATACGGCCCCAATATACAAGAGTAGTTTCCATCTTCTGTTGCATTATCCCTCTATAACCCCACCCTAGACCCTAGACCCTGAACCCTAGACCCTAAACCCTGAACCCTAAACCCTTAACAAAAGAGAAAACGAAACCAGGGCCTGCAGCTGGGTGTAGGGACCCGTGTACGCGACTGGCATTGATGCCCTGGTTTAGTGTTTAGTAGGGTTCAGGGTTTAGGGACTTTTCACCCCTAAGCCCTGAACTCTAAACCACAAGAATTCAGGGTTTCAAGGGGTTCTGGTGGTTGGAAGGGTTTGGGGCCGAAGGTGGCTTCAAAGTTATGTGTCTTTGGGTCTGGGAGCAAAAGTTTTGTTCAGGGGCCTAAACCCTGAACCCCTAATTCCTGAACCCTAAACCCGAAACCCTGGCTACTTATGAGTGGGAAGAAAGGCCCCGGGTTGGAATGCAACGCCTGGCTATGTATAGTAGAAGTCTGACTCCTACGCACTCTAACTCTTATTCTTACTCTTACCTCTTACTATTGCTGTTACCAATGAAAAATGCTATTACTATAGCACGGATGCTATTGCAAGATCGCAAGAGTCCAATACCTAGCGCATCCCCAGATACTTTATGTCGAGGTTTCAACAGAAAAGCCAAAGCTAATCCCCATACAAGAGCCCCTAAACTCCGTACCCATCGTAAACCTTGAGCCTTAGGCCCAGGAAGGTGCCAAAGGTTACCATCTCAAGAACAAAGAACAAATTCAGGAGCGCAAACCCTACCATGCATGAGTGGTTTGCGCCATCCAATTGCGGCAGCCGACGCATAGACAACGTGCTGGCCGGAGTCGGCCGCCGTCACTGGCTGCATGGTCTCGGCTTTTTTGCTGTAGAGCACAGCGTTTAGGCTTTAGGTTTTATGTTGGGTTCGGGGCGAGGGCGAGAGGTTGAGAGGTTAAGGATTAAGGGCATAGGGCGTCGAATAAGGGAATTTCAGTTCCCCCGACCACCCACATCAGGACTTTAATATGATCATCTGATAGCCAGAGGGTCCTAATTTGGGATTACCTAAATCCTCCCATTATCCTCAGCCTTGTGCGCCCACCACTTGGGTGGCTCAGAGCACTGGAAACCTTACTTGGAGGGTCGGGGGACTAAATGTGATGAGAATTGGGTTAAAGTTCTAATCTTCGTTAAGGGAGTGATAAGTCTACTTACCAAGTCCCCCAAACCCTTTAAAGAGGATGCCAGGAACTAAGGTTGGCGCAATCGTTTCCTAGATCATCCGCATCTAACATGCAGGGCATATTGCAAGATAGGTGAGTAGTGTTTTTTTTGGTG
>CAJNIZ010011175.1:0-11288 GCA_905231905.1 Symbiodinium pilosum | reverse complement strand
CGGTAGGGCTTGGGTTGGATTAGGGTGGTGTTCTAGTGGAGTTTGCAATGGTTCTACTGCGTCGGGCTTTTCTAAGTTGGGGTCTTCCAGTGGAGTTGTTGTTGGTCACATGAAAAATGTTGAGAGGTCATAAGCATAATGTAGTTATAATCCTTAAGATGTTACAGATTGTAACTGAACTATGGTTTCACCTTATCCCTAAACCTTATTCCCTATTATAGATATTTTATGAGAGAAGACCATTTCCATTTTCAAGGGTTAGGGATTTCGGGTTGATACTATCGGGTTTTCTATGGGAGTGTGGGTGTATTGGGTTGAGGTTGGGGGTTTTCTATGTGGGTCTTCCTGTGGGTCTTCTGGTGGTTCCATGGTATGGGTCTTGGTGTGGGTATTTTGGTGAGGTTGAAGGTTGAGGTATAGATTGTTATGGTTTTGGGTCTTTGGGTGAGTTTTTCTTAGGGGTCGCGTAGCACGCGCGCCTCTGGTGCGGCTACCTATGGGTCTTGGGTGAGTTGAAGGTTGCCCCAATTGGATGAAGGCACCTGGATATGCCTTCGGATCCTCATCTTTGAAACCCCAGGGGCCCAGGGGCCCAAAGGCTGTTGTCAGCCTGCCCATGCTAATTAAAATCCTGGCATCAAACGTACAAATCCAACACGCTTCTCGATACACATGGTGACAATCGTTCAATTGGCTACGTGTATACTTAAACACCCTTTGCGTGCACAAACTTGTGCATCAGCATGATTCTTTTGGGCTTTCCTCGGTGTGTGTGTGTGTGCGTGCGTGCGTGCGTGCGTGCGTAGCATCAGCCACAGTGCAATTTGACGACGCGCAGGTGCAAGGACAAGCACAAGGATAGCAGCCCCCTGGAGCACAATCCCTGTGACTGCATGTTGGCTTTCAGACATGACAACAAGATGAGCGTCCAAAAGCAAAGACATGTAAGAGGCTGGTCACCCCCAAGGCAACTGAGTTGCTTTCTATCGCCCTATGAACCTTAAAACTTACAAACCTCAAACACTACAACGAGAAGTCTACACAAACTTCATCACCCTAGACTCTGTAAGCATTCAACCCTACACCTTACAAACCCCAAACCTAGCCCTAAATCATTTATGTCGATTTTTAGCTATAAGCTGAACTCATAAATCCAACTTCACCAAAGCTTAAACTTGTAATGTGTGCATCTTTGCCATGCATGAGTAACTATACTCCCTATATTTTTCAAGACAGAGATTACCACACACACACACAAGTAAAATAGAAGAGGGGACATAGTTACATGAGATTATTCAATATTCAAATGTATATGGGAGCCTTGAAACCTGTAAGCGTAAACTTCATACTCCACTGGTAGAAGCTGTTTGGTTTGAGGGCTTACGGAAATTGGAGGGGTAATAAGGATGTGAAAGCATGCAACATTAGTCCATGCGCCATGCATGCTTAAGAGAGCAGCTGCAAGTCCATGCCCATTTGAATCTATAGTGGCTACAACGCTGGAATTGGGAAATGGGGATCGCGGTTTGGGTTTAAATAGGGTATATGTATTTAAGAGTTTAGGGTGCAGGGCTTGGGCTGAAGGTGCATTAGCTCATCCGCCTGAACTTGCAAATCCCCATAGCAAGTTGCGAATTGAACCAGGCCTTGCAGGTTTCCGTGCAACAGATATACATACATATATACCCATCCCCATGTTTCTTTTGGTCAAAAGAGAAGGCAGCTCGAAATCCACGAAACCAACCCCGAACAGAAAGTAGGGAGCGCTCATAGGAATGCTTCTTATTTGCGGTTTGAGGGATTCAGGCTTGAGGGTTGAGGCGTTGGTTTTCTGGTTTAGGGTTTAGGGTCTATAAGGGTTTAGGGTTTGGGGTTTCTGAAGAGGCCTGAGTTCTGCATTTTATTGGTTGCATTTTGTTTCTTGCTTTGCAGGGTGTGAAGGCTGAGGTGTTGGCTAAATGGTTTAGGGTCTATAGGGGTTTACGGTTTGGGGATTATGAAGAGGCCCTGAGTTCTTGGTCCTGTTTCGCAGCGTTTGAGGGTTGAGATCTTGGCTGTCCGGTTTAGGGTTTAGGGTCTATAGAGCGTTTAGAAAAGGGCTTAAAGTTTGGGGTTTAAAGAGGCCCTGAGTTTGAGACCTTTTTTCACTACATGTCATATATAAAGAAGATCTTGGTCTTAATTGTTTCCGTGCATTGGGAGCCCCAGTACACACAGAGGTTTATTCTACCCATGCAACCATGCTGGGTAAAACAAAAGATTACAGTAATGTTTTGGGGGTCCTGATTTATGCAATTTGGCTGGGGGTCTGAAGCATGCACACGATTCCGGTTTAGGGGCCCAAGAGACATGAACACTAATTTTTTGCCCTATATAACATGCAAGTACGACATGAGCGCACGTGCGCTGCATTTGCATGATCCCATGTTACACTCCCTAACCCTACCAGTGCATGTGCGCTTTAGTTATGCATGATCCCGATGTATACACTAGACCATGATCCCCGAACCCAAATGTGACATCCGGGTCCTGCAAAGCATAACTCCGAACCTGTGTGCGCCCTGGTCATACCTTTTGAGTGTGTTCGTTCCATATCTCTTCAGCCTCCTCATCTTCCTAGGGATATATTCACGACTTCGTTAAACTTTGAAAGTTTCTTGCAGGCCCCCTGGAAACTAAAAAAGCATGTGCTGCTAACACGCGCATTTCATGCATCATGCCAAAGACGGCCTTCCATGCAGTGGTTGCGCACTCCCATATATCACATACTCGGGCGCTGCATTGCGGAACCCAGCAAGCGCATTAGCGCATCGCCTTGCTGCGCGCTCAGTCTCTTGAATCAGCGCGTTGGCCACAAGGACAGCAATGCAGCGGCAGCGCAACCACAGCCCCACACCTGGCCAACGGTGTGAAGGGACGCAGGATTAAGCGACTGCTGCGTCCCCCTTGGTAGGGCGAAGAATGGATTAGACCCAAAATCTGCAAGTCTCAAACCGAAACTGTAGAACCAACTGAGCCCTGTCTAGTTGGACTTTCAAAAGGTGAGCTACAGACCCTAAAGTCTTGAAATCCACATGTAACGCACATCTTTTTCACGGTAGTGCACTGCTGCATCCAAGATGTCCAGCATCCTCTGCAGTAATCCACTCCCCAGAATATTAAATGCCCCATGTTCTCATAGAACATATACGCGTATATGTTAATATAACTGCATTATAAGGGGCACTTCTCATATTACGGGAAGAGATTACAACGTGCTTCCATGTGCCCAGGGTCCCCAAAGCTAACAAAACCTAACTCACATGAGCTTGTATTGCGTTCACGCATATAACCGGGGGCCTCAGAGAAGAGAAAGTTTTTTCTGGGTGGCCTTGGGGCACAATCTGCATCGCACATGCCGCAATTCTCGCCGCCGAGTCTTTTTAACTCAGCTGCTTCAGCTTCAGACCAAAGAGCACACGATATCTCTGCAGGAGCCGCTTTCCAAGCGATGCCCGGTGGCACGCCTTGGCCATCCGTCCAATGTGTCCAATGAAAGACTCGCCGCAAAACAAGGTTTGGCAGCGAGGATTCAATCTGTCCTTGAGAACTGTATCGGTAAGCCTTACACTCATGCCGACGCAGCTACAGTCACTAGCAGCAAGATTCGATTAAAAGGGCTGCAGGGGCTCACCAACAAAGTGAATAGAATGTATTCTTATAGCTGGCAGAGTGGCATGTGCAGGAGGTAGTGGTGTTTCGGCACCAGGGGCCAAAGAGAGCGGTTCAGGGCCTGATGGCCAAAGGTTCTGGCGCTGCGGTTCCTCAAAGCACTGTAGGTCTGCAAGTGAACCAGGCCCAAGTTATGGATAGTCCTGGCATCGGTTTCTGACAGCAGCAAAGGTGCCATGTCCAAACGTTTCAACATTTCAGCATAGGCAATCATGCATGTGCAGCATTCTTGATCCAAGAGGGTTGCATTCTCCATGCAGCCAAACTGTTCTGCCAAACTGGCAAGCCAGTAGGTGATGCGCTTCGAGGCAGCACCTTTCGAAGCCAGGGAGGGCATCTGTGTACGGCCCTTACGGTGGAGACGGGCCGGTGTGAAGCGTGGGTGCGAAACAGGTTTGCCGTACTCTTTGTTGTACTCAACGAAGTGTTTGTATGCCACATTCAGGCAGACGCCAAGAGCCAGCTCATACTCGCCCACCATTTCACCAAACCAGCCACGCTCGATCACATAGGTGAGGAAGGATCCTTCAAATGATGCACAGAGAGACAGAGGCTGGAAAAGGGGATAAGCAAAAACATTAGACACACAACTTTACAGCTGCAGGGTCTAGGCCATATGTAGGGTTCATGTAAGTTGAGTACTCAGAGACTGCAACCCATTGAAACCCCAAAAAAACAAACAAAGCTGTGAAATCCGTTTGTCAGCTTGCCCGTGCCCAACAGTTGGCCATGAAGTGGGGCGTGTAAGAAGCGATCGTAACGGAAGCCCGGGATGTCAAAGAAGACATGCCCTTGGTTGAGCTACACGCATGAATCTTTATGACCATGGGTGTCATGGGTACTGTTTCTCATGGTCTATTTAAGTCTATTTTATTGCTTTTCTGAACATGTCTCTATAGACATGACTGCGTGAACATGATACAGGACATGATGTTGACTCGTCCGCATGTACACTGCGTAGCCCATAGTATTATTCCTATTAGTAGTAGTAGTAGTAGTAGTAGTATAGTAGTAGTAGTAGTAGTAGTAGTAGCAGTAGCAGCAGCAGCAGGAGTAGTAGTAGTAGTAGTAGTAGTAGTACTCATAGCTCTGAATAGGTTGCCTGTATCATGCGCAAGTAATTCTCCAAGCGTCTGGAGTTGGGATCTGTGGCAGCCCAAAACTCGTCGTGACCAAAGCGCGCTTGTCGATGGTGCGCGGTATCACTGAAATCACCCAGTGTGTTGCTGGGGTTGCCAGGGTCAACCTTTTTGCATGAGCAGTATCCGCAAAAACTGTTTTGGTTATAGTTGTGAACGCCAAAGTGCTCCTTCAACCATTTCAAATCTCCAGTGCACGAAGACATGGCAAAGCCATAGCCAGCAGCAGACCAAGGCCAATCTCTGCGCCCCACCAGAGAAGCGAATCTGGCTGACAGATGTTGCATGCAATCTCCCCAGGTTTCTTCTGTGGCCAAGTATTCGCTGAATGCTGATATCAAGAAGTATCTGTCCAATGGCAGATGCTCGCGTGTGAAGTAGTCAGTAGACCACGCACACACTGAAATCACACCCACCTCTGTATTCTTGTAGGTGTGAACATCGTCCCCATAGAAAGTAATCGGCGCCAAACGCGCCAAGTTCTCAGCGTGAGCAACGTGACCGGCTGCCCACTCGTGATGCTGCACATGCTGCCAAAACACAGCAGCATCCTGATCTCCGAAGAAATAATACTGGAAGTATTCTTCTCCAAGCTCCCAAATCTTCAGCGCAAGCCGGTCCGGAAAAATGAAGGGAAATTTCGTGACCTTCAGCTGTCCAGTAGACGGTTGCCAGAACCTAACGTCGCAAAATTCGATCTCAACATCCAAAGCTGTCTGCTTCAACACATTGTGCATATCGCGCTCAGCATTGGACGGGTGCTTGCCATTGAAAGCAATTTGGCTGAGTTTAGATATGACAGACTTCGGCGGTGTCCGCCCACCACACGAATTTGTGTGCTCCACAACACCAGCAGCGATTTGCTGTACCTGTCCCAGACGTTGTAAACGTCTAGGGTCTCGGTTTTCAGGTTCAGGGTCAGAAGGGTCAAGGCTCAGAAGGGTTACAATATGGGGCCAAAGGCTTCTAAGATTGAAGGTTTCCAGGGCTTGACATCAATGATTCACGTGAGAGTATGAGGCGCACTGCTGCCCAAGAAAATCCCAAACCCGTACACCCTGAGCCCGATTTTGTAATTATATAAACGTTACCTATTCACAAAGCTGATAAACAGTAACCCTAAACCTGAAAACTTATAAGCCCCAAACCCTAATCTCAAATCCCAAACTTAAGTCCCAAACTCCACATCTACGACTCGAACCCCTAAACTTTCAACGCTGAACCCCATATGCCCTAAACCTTTCAACTTTAAGCTTACCTTAAACCCTAAGCCTCAAACCCTGGACCCAAAACCCTAAACCCGAAGCTTTAAACCCTGAGCCCTGAACCTCAAACCGAAGACCCTAAACCCTATAAATTTGGGCACCTCCTATTTGCAGAGCGCCTTAATTGCTGAGCAGCGCCCTTCAATGAAATCCATGATTAGGATCTCTTCCAGTGGGCTCGATGCTGCCTGCGCGTCAGGGCACAGTCGACAATATATAGTATATGTGCGCTGACCCACCTTTCTTTGAAGCACTCTCCGTGGATTTTCATTGCCCACTTCCTGACACGCCACACCACAAAGGAACACTCAGCATGGAACGCAACATTGCACAATTGTCTCCTCTGCCACCAACACAACATCATCATCTTCCTGGGCAGCAGAACCTGCGCACATGAACTATAGCATGCAACTGCCTGGCCTTAACCTGTTAAATCCCCACCTGCATCCTAACGACTTGCAAATTTCAAGCCCATCTGGTGCATCATACAAGTTGCGATGTACTCTGAAAATGTGAAAAAGCCAAGGCCTTAGAGCTAGAAGCGCTCACATGAAAATGAAATTGGGAAAGATTGAATGCCCTCAGGAATCCTCGGGCAGCATCTGCTGCAGAATGTCTTGGTGGCGCAACTGACACCTGGCATACATCAAACCAAAGTCCAACTAGCAATGTCTGCGCGTGCGCAATATTTGGATCCTGCCTCGTCATCGTCGTCACACAGCTCTTCTCTTGCCAGCTCTGCATCTGCGAGGGAACAAAACCAGTGCAAGTTTGTTCCAAGATAATTCCACAAGCACATGTCAGTTCAGCATGCGTGGCCATGTTTTCTTGCGCGCATGCGCACAGGCAGGCAGGAACACCGCGCCTGCAAGTTTTGTTGGCGAGCAAACTCCACAGCAGCTGGTTTTAAGAAACCTTGCTGCGTTAATGCATGAATTTACGATGCATCGGAAATGATGGGGGAGATCAACTTTCTACGAAAGGAGTTCTCCCACATGATCGAGTCCACGTTCGGAAAAGTCGCTGCAAGTGTGCTATGGCAGGCATGGCCTGTTGGGAAGATGTGCAGTGTGCGCAAACCCGTCTGCTGAGTTATGTGTACTTGAAGAAGTAGCACACGCAGCTTTCAATCCACAATGCATCCAAGCAGTCACCTTTGCAGCGTTCAGTTGTCCACCTGCTGCTCTTCACCCTGACAAACTGTCCACGCAACAGATAACATTTCTGGGACACACTTTCAAACCTGGGAAAGGGTTCAGGGTTTGTAGGGGGTCTGTGGACACTTCTCTGTCGCCTTCTTCTTGCGGGCAGCCGTCTGCTTCGTGAGCTTCCGGGCCGACTCTGCATCCTCCTTGTAGAGCTCCATTCTCTGCAAAGCCAGCTTCAACGCTGCCTGGTAGGCGATAACATTCACGGCCGTGGGATCCTTCAGGAAGCTGAACCCCAAACCCTGAACCCTGCCCTGTGCACGCAGCAGCCCACATGCGCATCATGAACTACACCGAGCAATGCAAAAAATCCACAAACCAAGCCACATCTGTCCTGCTTTGTGAAGTCACGGACCTGAAAATAAGAAGCCTCCAACTCGGAAATGTGAACCTCCATGGTCTTGCCTGTGCAAGCAGTGAAGCATGAAAAACATGTTTTACATTGCAGACTCTGCAAACACATTGTAATTGCACAAAGTTGCGCAATTCCGTCTGGTGCTTCATGGGCTGCAGCAGAACTGGCATCATCTTGCAGGCTTGCAAGTCTGTGAAGATCATGGGCAGGACCTGTGGGCCACCCACCAGAGGATCTGCAGGCAACCTTAGTTGCGACATGTGCAGTTGTAGATTAGAATGACGCATTCCCGGGCAATTTGCATGGAAATCCCAAATAAATGCAAGATGCGCGAAAGGCTCTTTCGGGTCCTTGGAACCGCGACCTTCGCCGCTCCCACTTTTGCCCTTTCCCCGGCCATTGCCTTTCTGACCTCTTCCCGAGTCTGGCACTGGCGCTGCCAGTGTAACACCTGGCTCCATGGATGAGCCTGCCATCAGGGCTGGCACGTGCTCTCCCAGGACCCGCGCCGCATCCGAGCCACCAGACGCAGACCCAGCGATAGAAGCGTCCACCCTTTCTTCCAAGATTTCAAGGCTCGAGTGTGTGATGTCAAGCGTGACCTCAAGCAGAAAAAATCATGATTTGCTCACAGTAGACTTCATGATCATGCGCATGCTGCGCATGCGCAACACATGGAGAATTCACAGGCAAGCGTCGTAAAAGAGAAGCATCTCCGCATCACCGGGGAAATCCGGATGTTCTCGCACGTGACCCACTCTTTTTTTCCTCTCTATCAATGCCAGCACTGCTGCTTCGTTGTGAGAGTACATCTCCATGAGCTGTTGTTTTGTCCTCCATCCTTAGATAGATAACATGCAGAACAGAAACATAAAAATCCATTGCGTGTACCCAAGCACCAGCAATATCAAGTGTCCCATGCGGCATTCTCCCTGGCTGCGATCGATACGCGAGGTCGTCCTCGAAATCGTAATCCTCAGTACCATAAGTCACAGGGCACTTGCATGAGTTTGCAAAAGCATGTTGCAGGAAAAAAACTCAAGATTTTCCTTGCAACAAGATGCTTTCCCCAGTCTCCTCCAGACTGCAGCCACTTGCTAAACAAAGCCGACTTGGCAGTACGGGACTTCGCGGCGCAGGCCTCAGCCCAAGCCTTGACAAACTCGTCAGGCACAGAGCCACCCACGTTCTCACCAGTCACTTGCCTGCAGCAGAAATTGCAAAGAAGACACTCCAAGTCACGCGTTAATTGTTTTCATGTTTATACATGGAAGCGCTGAACACAAGAGCGCTGAAGTAGCTTAGCCTCCTGAAGCAAGCATAATGGCTCTGCCGTTGCTTCGCATCTTGTGGCACAATTGGCACAGCCTGTCCATAACTGTTTACATGCATGTATGCCTGTGTGCATTTTTCTGGTCAACAATTCTAGGTGTGAAATGAAAGCAACATGTGATCTTCTGATATCTGCCAAGTGTCGCCCGGAGCTACAGCAATGTCTTGCGCTGGAACTGGGTTCCTGGAACCCTCAGCAGTGGTTGCTCTGCTTCTGGGAGGGGCCGAGTTCGCGGACTGGGGAGCTTCAAGGGTGTTCACAAACCCTTCTCGAGGTGCACTGTCAGGCTGGCCGCAGCTGGGCCGGGCCGGGCTGGGCGCAGCGTCGGGCACGGCGGGAGGGGCAGAATCAGGCACTGCTGGCCCTGCGGGCACAGCAGGGCGGGCAGAACAAGGACGAAGCGCTGGAACAGGGGTGGCAGACTCAGCACCAAGCACTGCCAGTGTTGTGTTGGGCTCGGCCTTAGTGCCAGGCACTGCCAGTGTTGCGTTGGGCTCGGCAGAAGTGTAGGCAGAGGGGAAGCAGTCTTCAGCCTTTACAGTGGAGGAAGGGGCTACCGAAGGGGCAGGTAAAGCTGCAGCGCTGGGTGTTGGGCAACTGCTGGGGCTGCTTGTGGGCCTGCGTTTGGCCCTGGGCTCAGTCCCTGACACTTCTAAAAAGCGAGCGTTTTTTTTGGTTGTCCTCGCCGGCCTTGCAACGCAAGCTGGTGGGCACAGCCTCTGGGCTGCTCTTCGCAGACAAATCCGGAGACCCAGCCACCAAGGGGGGTGCAGCGTAAGGGGCCCGAGCAGGTGTAGGAACAACAGGGGGGCGAAGCCACCTCTGCCCTTACCAGTGACTGCCGGGTCTTTCACTTTCACAGTCTTCACACCAGAACTTGCGGCAGGACTGCCTACTGCAGCAGCTGGAGGGCTCGGTGTTGCAACGTCCAACGAAGGTGTGCCCGGCGTTGTGAACGAGGCAGTAGAGAATGACCTCATGAACGCATAAGGCCCTGATTTATGTGCTTTGGGGGCTGCTTATGGAGGATATTGGAAATGTTGGCAAAGGCGGGATATATGCAGTTAAAGGAGGCAAAGGCTTCCCTCATGCAACCTTACTTGCACTCCGTGCATGTGAACTGGAGTTCTTCTTTGCTCATCTCCTGTCCTGCCCTCTTCGTTCTTCTCCTCCCACTCCTTCTTCCTTTTCCTCACTATACTTGTATCTAAGGGCACTGTTACAGTCAAAAAACATTAGTAAAACACACGCTTTGCATGGTCCACATATATGTATACCTCATGCACGCGCAAGCACTGAGCTAAGACTCTGGCAAACAAGCTCGCAAAGCCGAGGGCCGAGGAGCACCCGGCTTGGGGCCAGGCACCACTGTAGGTGACTCCTGGTCAGGCATTATTATGGTGTGTTGTTTACTGAAACGGCTGTCTGAGGCCCCAACAAAAGCTCTGCGAGGGCTGGGTGTCGTGTAATTCATGTCCAGGGTCTGCCGGCAAAAGACCAAAGAGCATTACAGGCAACTTCACATTACCCAGCCTCCGAAGACATGCTGCAGCCACCAGCACCCACAACTAAAGGCTTCACAGGAAACTTGCTTGGACCGTCTGGCAAGAGGCAAGGCGGATGCAGTGCTGCTTCTGCAAGAAACTGGATTTTGTAACTTACGAACCGGCTCGTCGTGTCATCGCAGTTTTGAGAAGCCCGAAATTCCCGCTCCCTCAGAACTCCAGCCTTTCGAGGTGCCAGTACTAGCCCACATTTTTCCTGAACAATAAGAGAACCAACAAAGGCATGCCCTAACCTAAAGCTATCTTACGGCTATCTTACGGCTATCTCACGGCTATCTTACGGCTATCTTACGGCTATCTTACGGCTATCTTACGGCTATCTTATGGGTATCTTACGGCTATCTTACGGCTATCTTACGGCTATCTTACGGCTATCTTACGGTATCTTACGGCTATCTTACGGCTGCCTTACGGCTATCTTACGGCTATCTTACGGCTATCTTACGGATATACCCAAAAAATGCGTCAGCCTACCTGCGTTTCGGAGCTTCCAAACCCGAAAAATAGTGTAACCAGGCCCTGGTTACACTATTTTCCGGCATTTACCCCTCCCCCTCCCCCCGAAAACAGAACCCAAATTGCCACAATATATCCGTTTCGGAGCCTCCAAACCCGAAAAATAGTGTAACCAGGCCCTGGTTGCACTATTTTCCGGCATTTACTCCTCCCCCTCCCCCCGAAAACAGAACCCAAATTGCCACAATATATCCGT
>CAJNIZ010011174.1:0-11288 GCA_905231905.1 Symbiodinium pilosum | reverse complement strand
GAGGCCTCAGAAATGGGCCCGGCCTTGGGTGAAACGGCCTTTTTGGTCTACAGATATGAGGCAGGAAATGAGGCCCAAATGTATGGATCTTTAGGCTTTAGCGAACAGGGTTTAGGATGGGCCAGGGGAGGAAAGGACAAGTTGCGGAGCTTTCGTACTTGAACTCAGGCTAAAGCTGCAAAGAAGGCTTCCTGCAATGCGAGGCAGTGGGCTAAGAGGAAGACCCAGCGCGACAGTGACGCACAACTGTCCCCTTGCACGGAGGCGGGCTTCTGTTGGCGGAGTTGGCGGGCATCCTGAAACCACCAACGCAGGGCGCTCATTCGTGGTTGGGATGGGATCGACCGGACACTCTTTGATGCCACTGTGCCAGGAGCAGGGATTCCTGGTTTTCATGCCCATCCACAAGGTGCTGCTTGTGGAGGAGGCCAAGATCGACACGGAGGCAAGTCCGGAAGCATACCAACTTACCAAACCCCAAAAAGCCCTAATACCCTGGACCCTCCGTCTGGCAGGTCGGCTTTTGGGCAGAGACCTTTGGATATTTGCAGATGCTGGGACGCTGCTTCGTGCCCTTTTGAAGTCTGTACCTTGGCTAAGCCCATTAATTGAATCAACACGGGCAGCAATTGGCGGGCTTACTTGCTGGAATTAGGATGTAGTATGTCCCTTTAATGCACATCCGCAACCTAGCCGAGCCTAGACCTAGAATCTGGGCCCCTCGATCACGCCTCTTCCCATTCCTTCGGCTTTATGTGTAGCTACAAAACAGAGACTCGTAATGCTGAGCGACTCAAGCCTCTAGTCAAGGCTGTCTTGTAGCTTTCGGACGGGTTGGAATTATTTCGTCTGTCAATTTTGGCTAACCCAGGCCACCAGATGCTCGCCTCCATTCTTTCCTCCTCGCCTTCGTCCGGCGGCGCCGCCTTTGACGAAGAGAGGGAGGGGTTGTAGAGCGAACGTTCCCCTGGACCTGTGATATTTTGGGCTTGCTAAACAGGGGGTGTCGCGTTGGGGCCTGGGTTTTTGAATATAGAAAAAATAGATATTCTATTAAAGCTTCTTATAATTACCATTATACCATTATATATCTGATAGATATATCGAAGCAGCTTCGTATAATTAAGGCCCGTGGTGACACCTTAAACGCTGCTATGCTTTATGCAAAAATCTGAGATAACGTAAGATAACAGTATTGTTTAGAATTATTTGGGTGTATAAGCTTTGCTAGGGTTTAGAAACTTTAGCGGTCGGGGGGAGTGCAAGTGTATCCTACAACGACGCTGGGAACCAGCAAGCCCTGGAAATCGACTTGGGCTTCCAAGCTTAAGACTTACATGTGTTGTTAGGAGACACTGGTTTGATTTCGCTCTTCCTGGAGTCATCCAGACATTCTGGAGATTCTACAACACATGATCATTGTTTTTCAACTTGCCACATAGGAAGCCACAACAGAGTGGGCCGAGCAGAAAGAGCTGTCTGACACATTATCGACATCATGCCACTGGAAATAGGGTGTCTTTGGTGTTATGCAACTGTCGGGAATCGCTGTGCGTGGACCTTGCGACAAGGGCACAAGTAATGGCCGTATGAGGTTCCAATGAAAGCCAGGCAGGGATCATTCGAACAATACTGGCTTTTAATATGTTTACAGCAAAGGAGAGACCCACCACATGCTCTCAGACATAGAAGCTCCCAGCTAGCACATCGCCCTCCAGCGCAGACTGTTGTTCGGCAGGTTGGCTCACAGTGTTGTTTAGAGCGGGCCTCGGGCATCTGCCACAAGATTTCGCGAATTTGTAGTGAATTTCTGAGATGGACAAAGGTTGCTCTCAGGTTCGGATCGCCCAGACGTCAGTCCAGACAATACATTCCATGCGCATGTTTTCAACATCTTTCTGGGTCATCGACAACGAGCAAAAGCTGGACGTGTCGCCTAGTCGCGGCCAGTCTTGCTGCGCCTTGTGTGTGTAGACATTGTGCAGACGCAGCCAAGATGCTGCCATGGTCTGTGCAACAACCAGCCCAAACGCGTTTCTTGAGCCATGCTTGAATCTAAATCCGGCCCAAGAGCACTTCTTGAGCCAAACTTGAAATCCAGATCCGGCCCACGAGCACTTCTTGAGCCAAACTTGAAATCCAGATCCGGCCCACGAGCACTTCTTGAGCCAAACTTGTAACCCAGATCCGGCCCAAAAGCACATCTTGAGCCAATCTTGAAACCCAGATCCAGCCCAAAAGCACTTCTTGAGCCAGACTTGAAACCCAGATCCAGCCCAAGAGCACTTCTTGAGCCAAACTTGCAACCCAGATCCGGCCCAAGAGCACTTCTTGAGCCAAACATGAAACCCAGATCCTGAGCCACACTTGAAACCCAGATCCGGCCCAACAGCACCTCTTTCAATACACTTTTCAGCGAGCACCTATAAAGAGCGCAGCGCGGTGTGATAATCTCTAGAGATTTCATGGAGTCGCTGAAGCTTCAAATCAAGGCGGGCCTGACAGAGCTTGTTGCTGTTATGCTTTCGTGTTTCATTTGGCTCGCCAATGGGCCAAGGAGCTCAAGAAGGAGTCTGAAATCTGGAAGAGTGAATACAAGAACCTGATAGATTTCGAGGCGCAGGAGCCCTAGTTCTGCTCAAGTGTGTGGCCTGCCACGCGCTGCTGTCCTTCACTTAGGAAATTGCAAGGCAAGAAAAGTGAAGCAAAGCATGGAGGCAGTGGCGGTGGGATCGGCAGTGGAGTTTTCAGTGTTGTGATTTTGAGGTTCACGGAATGTCGGCTCAAGGGTTTGGAGGGGTTTGGGAGAGAGCAGGATCGTTTTTAGCATGTTAAGTTTTAAACGGTTAAGCATGTCTGGTCGGTCGGCGGATGTTTGTGTATTTGTTAAAACAGTGTCGTCGTGCTGAGATGTTTACACCATGGGTTAACATGGCAAAAAGGGCGTTTCAACATGTTTTGCACGCACGTTTGCTATTTCCCTGAGTGCCACGTATCCCGAATGTTTTTCAACCCATGTTCAAAAATCTGTTTAATAACAGTTTCTGTCCGGTATTAAGCATTTGCTTGAACAGTTCCTGTCCTTTAGTGGCACACATCCCGAATGTGTTTAAATCCATGTGTAAACATCTGTTAAAGCAGTTCGCTGAGTGCTGCGCATCCCCAATGTGTTTAAACCCTTGTTGAGACAGTTTCTCGAATGCCGCGCATCCCGAATGCTTGTAGTTTCATGTTTAAACATCTGTTTCTTGACAGTTACTTGAGTGCCGCACATCCAGAATTTGTTACAATCCATGTTAAACATCCATCTAAACAGTTCCCTCCTTGACGTTTCAAGCCTGAGTGCCGCGCACACCCGGAATGCTTTGGAACCCATGTTGAAACACACGTTTAAGCAGGTCCCTGAATGCCACACATCACATATGTCCCCATGTTAATGTTGGACCCTCTTTATTCTAGAGGTCCCCTATAATGTGTTGTTGGGCCGGCTTATTCAGGACCCAGCAATGATTGGGAAGGTCCCCTATAGTGTGTTTTGATTTTGGGGCCCTAAGAATATAGCAATGATTCATCATCTTTTTTTATTCGGAATTAGAAGACCTTAGATTCAGAAACCTGCTTTTGCTTCCTTTCAGAAGTCTCAAGCTCAGAAGCTCACAAGCCCAATTTACTCACCAGATCCTTCGTCATCCTCACGTCGATAATCACCAGAGCCCTCAGAGTACCTTTATACTTTAATCGCCAAAACCTTATTGCCTTGAGATAGGATTTGGGGGTCACTATCCCAGGGCGCCGCCCATAGTGCCTAAACCTTGTTTAAAGTTTATACTGTTGAAGTAGCTCCCTGAGTGCCGCACATCCCGAATGTTTTGAAAACCATGTGTAAATGTTTGTTTAATCAGTTAACGTGCGCTGAGTGCCGCACAGCCCCATTGTCTTTGAAGCCCATGTTTAGATACATGTTCAAACAGTTCCCTGAGTGCCGCACATCCCGAATAAACATGTTTGAACATGGCTGGTGAAAGGATTGCACGATTACGTTTAAACGTTTAAACACGTGCGCTTAAGCATTTCGCTTCATGTTTAGTTTTATCTGGTTTGACCGGTTTAAACAAGTCTAAATTGTTTGACATGACTTGTCAGAGGGTTCCCTCGGTTGAAACATGTAGCGTTCAAAAATCGGAGGCTCAGCAATGCCGTAGAAGCCCTCCCCTAACACCTGCTGCTGTTGAATCTCTACAGGTACTTTTTCATCTGTTTCGCCCTCGTCGAGTGATGAGCGAGACACGAGGCTGCGGCAAGTCTGCGTAGATTTTTGTAACCACATTTCTTGTGCCGACATTTTTGGAACGAGCCTGGCCTGCTAGTCTGATGGTTGTGTGCCCGCATAGCTCGCATGAAAGGGAAATAGGGTATGTGAATGTGTGTAGTGTGACTGGGGTTCCAGCTCTGCGCCAGATCACACAAATGCAGCAGGGTGGGCACTTTTGTGCACATTGTGATTTGCTTCCTACGATGCTTTAGATGGTCGCCGGCTCATGCTGCCAGTGTAAATCATGTATGGTACTGTAGCGGCTTAGCCAAGACGCCGGGTAAGCCGTGCCACACTTGGTATATAAACATGTTTCGAACCACGCAATAAACCCACGTTTGCCTCTGCCCGTGGAACGGGTTTGACTCTTGGACCATCCAATGGAATCTTCGAAGGACAACCATGCAAACCGCGTCGAACTGACGCAGTATTTACGAACACAAACGTGAGAAACGCCTTATGGGGCATATGTTACAGCCTGGGTGTCTGGGAGCTCCATTTTGTTCATTTGCCGTAGCAGGTGCATCATCATCTTGATGGCGGGCCTTACAATCAGCCCTGAATTCTTGAATCCCTATAACCCTCATAATGTCAAAGCGGGAACCTATTAAACCCTCAACGCCAAGGGTGCCCCACTCATCACGAGCCTTTTGGAGAGTCCCATAGCTTCAGCTATATGTGAAGGGGCAAAAGGGGCTAGCTTGTAGCAACTATGATTGTTGTGCATAGCGAAACCAGGCTCACTGCAAAGCCGCAAAGCCTTTTGGACGAGCTCCAGGCGCCCGGAATTGTTTCTGTAGTAATAGACGCTGCCATTTCGCTTGCTTATCGGGCCACTCACGCGGTCAACAGCCTAAGCAGTCGTTGCGAGGAGGCCAAATCGGAAATGCTTTGGTGGCGCGAGCCTGCCTGCCGTGTATTGCTCACTCCTGTTCGTGGGGGCTTCGTACAATATGTAATAATATTGATAATAATAATAACAACAACAACAATACCAATACCAATAGTGACTAATTGGGAAAGCGCCTCTGAAAAAACGGTCGTGTTGAGCATGTCCTACGCCTGCGGGTTCGCGCAGCATCAAGGTGGGAAATAAGGTTTTGTAACGCCCCTAGCAGAAAATGGGAACCGCGCGTCTAGTTGTGGGAAAATTTCCATCGTGGCAGTTGTTGTGCCATTATTGTTAAGATGGGCGTGGAATGTAAAGATAGCGTAATATGGAATTACATTTTCAGGAACAATCGGAATCAAAACAAGACCTGCCAAAACCAGGTAGGCAAAAAAGGGGAACAGGAACATCAATAGGAACACTCCTACAGCGGGAAAAATGGGCAAAGTAGGAGCCAAATCATGCGATTCGAGGCTGAGGCAGGTCAACAGTAGCAAGCACCCACAGAAAATTGGGGAAGACGCTCATTTCCTAGGAAAACAGCACCGGAACCCATTTTTGCTTTTGCAGTTTCCCACCATTTTCCCTCATGTCTTGCTGTTTTCCAGCTGTCGCCGCTCCGAGGCGCTAGTTATTGCTATGTTCCCTGCGTTTTTCTTACTTATTGCTCCTACTTTACTGATTTTGTCATATTGTTAGTTATTGGTACCAATTTCCTATTGTTCAGTTCCATTGATTTCCGATTTTCCGTATTCCTAAAATTAGTAGTTTGGGTTCCATACATTTACACTGCCGCGCCCGTCATAATGTGTTTTGGTATCCCATTTCACTTTTGAGATCAACAAAGGCAGGTTCGGAAGATGGACAAGTCCATAGCGCCCGAACCTTGGCGTGTCGGTGGCTGTGTGGGTGACATTTTTGTCCGGGTTCTAATGGCAGTAGCTTTTGCGTTCTGCCCAGTCTGCTACGCAATACTGGCCACAAGAATGCAAAGAAAGAGCGTCCGCTACCCAGCCAGTCATAGCAGCATCGCGTGGAACATTTTGTTGAATTTCGTTCGTTTTGAACCGCGGCAAAAGTCTTGCGCAGAGGTCTGGGTCTGCACCATGGTCCAGAAGTTCAGGCCAAGTGGGTGACGTGGGTGCGTGTGATTGGAAGAGGTGATGGGCAGAGCCTTGTAAGTGCACGTGGTCTGCGTATCATGAATGCCCATCCGAGGAGGCGAAAAAACCGGTTGACTTGTGTAACGCAGTGTCGGACCGTAATCTGTAAATTGCCAGAATCCCTGACTTGGTGTTGCACGTTTCAGCAATTTTCGGGGTCTGAGCTAAGTGTTCCCAGGGGGCAGGCCGTGGATGTTTCGCGGCATGCATGGCCGCGCAAGCCCCAAAGGAACTGGCGCAGAACTATATGCACCCACATGTACTGGTACCAAATTTGTTTGATGTCCACCTGTGCACCGTACCGTAGTACACTGCAGGCAACCGCTGTCGGTCAGTTTGTGTGGGGAGGATGTTTTCCGTTTTGTGTCTTTAGTTGTTCCCACTGTTTTTGTTTCTTCTTGGCCTTGAAATAACAGCACCATAAGGAAATAAGCACGGGAATGATGTACGAACGAAAGAGAGAAGCAATTAAGGGAAAGAACCACAGAACGACAATCACAAACGAAACCCAAATCTAGTTAGGACAGACAGAACGAACCTACAAACATCACGAAATGAATATCTTAAATGCAGAGATCATGCACACGTGGTGTAGCAAGAAATGTCCAATCATGCCAACAGAAAATCAAATCAACCAAGAACCGGTGTGCTCGTGTCCCCCCCTGCCCGTGCCCACAGATTGGAAGCGAAGATGCGGCGGACTGAGCCAAACCCTACATTATTTTATGGTTTAGGGTAGGGACCCTGAAGTTTCGGGTCTAAGGACACTAACCCTGTAGGATGCGAGGGCCTTTCCCCAGAGCACAAAGCTACTGCGCGCTTGGATTGTTATTCTGTAGCGGTGTGGTGCTGCAGCATTACCAACATGGAATTGTTATTCTCATTGATTTTGCTAATTACATGTTTGCGTGTGTTCAACTTACACACGGTTCATTACACTTCGTACTCATATCGAATTAAGTGACAATTAACCTTTTTTATTGAGTTACCATGACAATGCCAATGACAATTTCAATGATTGGCAACAGAAGCTGCACGAATAGCTGCTCATCCCACTGCGAGGGCCCGAATTCGAACTGTGTCGTTGAATGCGTGCTGCTTTCGTGGTCGTTCATGGAGCTGCGCGCCAACGACCCAAGCAACATTTCCCAACCTTACATAACCCTCCAGGCCAGATGCCCAGAGACCCTTTGTATTCAGCATTATTCCTTCCGGCTTTGGAGTAAAGATACCCACGAAGACACCGACCATGGCGGATGGCCGTGATAGATCCTCATCATTTGCTTCAAGCCCATCCCGATCTCCCCAATAGCATTGCAGCTCTTTCCCCTATGAGGCCTTTTCTGGAGTTGTGTTTTCGCAGGGAAAATAGTTCCTGAAACCTGGCGGCCTTTGCTGGCTTTAAAAGCACCTTGCTTTGAGTGTGCATGCAAAGGGCCCGCCGCATTTGTCGGGGCAGCATGCAGACCGAACAGCCGATGCTGGTGCCCGAAGATCAAAATCTGCGGAATTGAGTGCTTTTAGGATGAGACAGGCAATCACTCACATTCATCCTCATTCATTCTCACTAACCCGCACGCTCGCTCGGTCACTCTCTCGAATTCACCCAAAACCACCGCCTGCCCGCCCGCAAGCATGCAGCACGCGGTACGCAAGCACTCACTTCACTCCCTCACTCATGCACTCATCACCTCCTACTCCTCCTGCCCATCTTCTTTGGGCGCTAGAACCGCACAGCATATAGACGCAGTCGGCGATGATGCTTTTGCACAGTTGCCTGTGAGAGTCGTGGCTCATAATTCGTCGGGTGATCCCTTCGCCTTGTGTTGAATAGATGCGAGTGTAGATGTGAGTAGAGGTGTAGTAGGTGTTTCACGAACACTGACGGCAGACACGCCTGGCTGTGAGTTCAAGTCAGATGTTTGACGCCATGTGCTTAAGATGCTTTGCTATTGGGTCTAGGACATGCAAGGTGGGAGAAGCGTCAGCTCAGGAGCAGCCGTATTACAGCCTTTCGTGTAGATTTAGAGTGATCGTTCACCACCTCTGGATGAGTGCAGTGAGTGGCTTCGAGGCGGAAGCTGCGCAGTCTTTTAGGGTTTAGGGTTTAGTCTTTCCTTTATTTCGAGGACCTGGGCACTGGGTGGATTGCCCCCTGCCTGAGTCTGTCGCCACAGGCTTGGGCTGGGAGGGGGTCCCTTACATAAAATCCCCTAGCCTCACATAAACCCACCTGACCTCCTTCTACGTAAACCTCCCAAACGTCCCCCATACACAACCCCCCCTGTAACCTCCCCTATATAACCCCACCTAACCAGGTTCCAAGGTCCCCCACTTCCCCCCCCAAAAAAAGCTCCCCTGAAAAAAGGGTCCTCGAGTGATCTTGGACTGACCTGCTTGAAGCCCGCCCATGCATGGAGAATGAATTTCACGTACAGACTGTGATCAGCCTTTGCGCTGGGCAATTTATGGCGCTATCATCCGGAAATAGTAGCATTAGCCACCCGACCTGAACCACAAGTAGCTGAACACCCTGATTCCCTAGAATATTTCCACTGTGCAAGTTAGAGGCAAGTCTTTGTCGGGCCGGACCGCATCAGGAGCTTCGCCCCTAAATCTGGGGTCGGGCCAAAATCAAGTTGCCCAGTGGTGCACGAAATAAAAGAAAAAATGAATTCAAAATGTCGTACAGACATGGCTACCATTCCGGGTGGTCCAACATTATGGAGTGGATTGCCCAGGCGCGATTCGCCTTTGCCAATCCGTAGCCGGGGGTAGTTCTCTACCGGAAGCCCGGGCTGTTTTTTGGACATGTCAATGTATATTTTGTCATCTCGGCGGGGAGCGGTTTTGATGTACAGGATGCGTTGAATGCATCGAGGGCCACATGTTTCAACTTCATGACCGTTCCAGAAGCTCCAGGCAACCAAAACCCTCAGTGCACAAGTGTTTAGTTGCCTTTGTCGCGTGCATGGTTTTTGCACTTGCAGTTGTTCCCAGCCACTTGGTTGTGAGAGAAAGCTGAGCTGCGGTTTAGGAAGGTAAGGTTGTGCGTTCGCCGGACGGTGGCTCAAGCCGAAGGAGGGGCCTCCGACCTGGGTGCCACGCATATTCGCTGCCGGACAAAGCCGCCGAGATCTTGCCGCGTGCCCTGGGCCCAGGATCCCGCTGTGCCCAAGGGCCGCAGTCCTTCGAGCTCCATGTAGTCCGTTTGTTTGTGCGTTGCTAGTAAGTAGTAAGTAGTAGCAAATAGTGGTAAGTAACAGTAAGTAGAAACAAGTAGCAGCAAGTAGTATAGTGAGTAGTAGCTCCAAATGAGCGTCAAGGGCCTCCAAACACCCGAAAAACGCGCAAAAGAGTTTCCAGGGCTTCCCACTACCCCCTCCACCCACCTTCCTCCCCGACTGCCCCATCCTTACCTTCACCTTGGTCTGTGACGTTTCACGACGTTTTGGGCTCCGCGCTTTCTTTCTTGAAAGGTGAAGGGCAGGGTGGCAGGTTTTTTGATGTGTGGTAGTGGTGGTCGGAGTATGGCGTGGTTGCGGTGGTGGGAATACGGCAGGAACGCGGTGCCTTAAGCAGTCTGGTCGTTGCGCTGCCGGCTTGTGACCATAGCTTCTTTGGGCGAAGATTTATCACAGAGAGTTCTTCGATTGCTCATTGTCGATGGCCAGGCTTAACAATAATTAGATGTTTCGCAGATGAACTGAAACCTACATGAAGCCGTTTTTCGCTCACAGACTCAGCAATCAATATGTCATAGATTGTTTTTGGTTTTGCCTCGATAGGCTCGAATAATTTAAAAGGAACGGCTCATCAACCTACACCTTGTAGGTCCTTTTGTTTAGCCATGGTTCTCGTTTAATCCTTACAGACATGAACCCGGCCCAGCGCCTTGCCAGGGCATGGAAGCTGCCCATGGCCCTTGGCGAAATTCTCAGAGAGGTTGGGTTGAAGCTGCAGAATGTGTTCAGTGTGGGTCCAGCGGTTGCCTAATATTTCGCGCAGGCTCTGGCACAGGGACGCAGCTCCTTGTCAGTTTAGAGACCGGCTGGGCATGGGAGGCCAGGTCGTGCAATGTCCAGGTCTGTCCCACTTTCCACTGTGTTCAGGGAGCATGCCACTATTGAAGACAGTTACTCTTTGGGTCTAGAAGGCCTGCCCCTGCTGCCGAGTCGGCGTTGGCGTCGGTGCGTGCCTTGTTCGCAGAATTTTAAGAGATGGCTCCACACCACAGTACAGGTACACGGACTACCAATTCAACCAGGGCACTGGGAGAGTGAGGAGGTCAAGTTGAAGTTGGAGGCCCAATACTTGGGTCATTGCGGCTTCGCGCTTCCCAGCTTCTTGGGGAGATCGACCTCATCAAACCTTTGCAAAGGGTTGGAGAAGACATGCCTTGTTCTGCGAAGCCACAGGTGGCGGGCCACGGTTTCATACCAGTTTGTTGTTGCGGCTCCAAGCTATCAGGTCATGCGCGCGTGCAAGCTTGGCACGTCCGCTCTTTTGGAGGAGGTAGCTTCTCTGAGAATTCTGATGTTCTTAGCTTGTGAAATCGCACAGATGGCCCCAACTCATAGTTTTTTGTGCAGGAAGAACCCCTTGTTGGATCACACATGCGGCCTGTACGGATCCACATCTACGATGTCGGCGAGGCCGCAGCTGACAGCAGCAATCTCACGGAGTCCAGAGTTCAAGGCACATGTCTGCTTCTGATTCTGTGAGGACAAATGGCTACAGATGATGAACCAGGCCTTCTTGCTATCGGCTGCTATCCTTCAATTCGGGCGTGGGCACCGTTGTATGTGGATCACGCGCTACCTGGAAATCCTGGTGCCCGAAAAAGTTGGCACTGCATAATAGTGTCGCTTTTGAGGTCCAAAGAAGGCACTGGCAAAATGCCGCTTTTGAGGGCTCAACATAT
>CAJNIZ010011173.1:559-11289 GCA_905231905.1 Symbiodinium pilosum | reverse complement strand
GCAACACAAGCGGAAGCTTCAACGCTCAAACGGCAATGACAGCGGTCATGACACATCAGAAGCATACCCTAAACCCCAAACCCTAAACCCGTAAACCCTAAACCCGTAAACCCCTAAACCCTAAACCCTAAACCCTAAACCCCTAAACCAGTGCCAAATTCTTACCACCCGGGAGCCCTCCGCCAAGGCGCGTGATGACCTCACGGCCCTTGGACCCATCCACGTGAAACTCATTGGGATGCCTAGGCTATTCATGGCTCAACATTATGTGGGATTTGGGGGTTTAGGGCTTAGGATCTAGGCCTTGGGGTTTAGGATTTAGGTTTAAGGGGGTTGAGTGGTCTAGGGGGCGCGGGGCTTGGGGGGTTTGGACTTTAGAAGTTGCTAAGTAAGGTGGGCACAGGGATTTGGCAATTGTGGAGGATGGAGGTGATCCAAGTTTCAACGGTTTCTTCACGGATTTTGCGTACAGGAGCGTGGGCTTATCCCAACCCCCAAGGCATGTGAGCCACAGACTACACTCTGTAGTAGTCCTCTGTGGAATCCGTTATAAAACCTGTTATAGGTAGTTTAGACTATGGCTCGTGCAGAGTGACACTGGTGGAGTCCAGGTAACCTCTTCTCGAAGTCTGGAAGGCGCTCATGATGAATAGCACTTATAGCACTTAGGTATGAGGCCTACCTAGTCCATCCGATGAAGTGAGTTTTTCATTGCTGGAAGAATTTGCCAGGAGGCTGCGAGAACAAGAAGAACCAAAAGAGATCTCAAAACGGATGTCCCAAAGAAAAATGGCAATACCCTTGGTGATGCTAAGCATAGTACGAACAATCGCAACACCCATCACCGTGACAAAAAATGATCACAGCAACAAGAATAATAGGAACATTAAGAATAACAGGAATACTAAGACTACGTAACAACAAGAATGAACATAAAAGCTATACGTATATGTATGACTACATACACCTCCTGTGGCGGCCTGGAACACCTGAGAATGATGCGTTGGTATGACTTCGGATGACGCTCTATCAGCGTTTTCAAGCTAACTTAGATTCACGTAGGTCGCGCGTAGCTACACAAGGACGCAACTCAGGCGTACCTAGATAATTCAATCTTAACATGCTACACTCCAAAACCCTAAGCTGGAAACGCCCTACAGGCATAGAAGCCCAAACAAGAGATATGCCCCTTCCGCAGGCTCCTATGTAACAAGGAGACCTTTTCTTTACAGTACCCAATGGACCAGGCACCGAACAAGAACCTAGCTGCCCGAATGCAGCCATAAACTGGAAGCTTCATGGGCCCCCGAAAATTTTCTGGGAGCTCTTGGACACTGATTACTCTAAAACCTACCTTATACAAAACCTAAGCCCTTAGTCCTGGACCTTACCCTAAGGCTCCAAGGACCCCAATAACAGGGTTTTAGGGCCCGAACACTGCAATATTATTGGTATTTGGGCCCTAAAACCCTATTATTGGGATCCTTTGACCACTAGGGTTAGATCCTAAACCCCACGCGCAAGGATTGGAGCCTAGAGGCATGGTCAGGAAATGCTTCAGGCCCTGGTCAGTCTTCTTCAAGTACCTGTCACGGGATCTGAGATTTAGGGAGCCACGTGGTTTAGGGTTGAGGGTTTAGGGTTGATGAAGGGGCGGCGGTTGTAAATTGGAAAGGGTGTACTTTCCAAAGACTCTGCATCAAATCCTAGACCCTGAGCCCCAAACCCATAAAAAGCCTGAAGGTCTACCGCACGCCAGGGGAGACATTACAAGGCATTGGGAAGCACCAAAAAAAACGGGATGCTCCAGAGTCCAGAGAACCCTTGTGAGCAATTCTCGACTTGGGGGCCCGTAGCGACCCTCGGGATGTAGTCCTTCTGTATACAGCTTTAAGGGTCCACGAGCCCAGATCATAGGTTCCCTTTAAAAGGGGTTATTGGGGGGTGTCTAGGGATATATGGGGACTATAATTTGAATGGCACTTGGACCTCAAACCCCTATTATTTGGGTCCTTGGACCCTCAGGACATGCGAACTACAGTCAGCATGAATTTCGCACATTAGGGACTATACAGAACTACAAGACACTCTTGATGGTACCTAGGTAATTAAGCCGAGTATTGATTCCCACGCGGGCCTGAATCCTGGATCCTGATGTAGCCCGAAATCCTAACCCTAGATCCTATAATCCTATAAGCCCTAAACCCTAAATCCTAAACCCTGAACCTTAAACCCTGAACCCTATAAACCCTAAACCCTGAACCCTAAAGCCTAAAACCCCAAACCCCGAACACCACCAATCCTGCAGCCTTCCTGTGCCCTCTGAAGCCAGCACCGACCCCCGCAGCCTGTAACAGTTTCCCTGGACAGTCTGTAAAAAGACATTGGTGGGGTTTAGGGTTTAAGCAAACGCCCAAATGAGCATGTCGCTCACAAGCGGCAGTCTGCAACTGTATATATCTCTCGACAATGGTTTTGCCTTTGCTTGCAGGTACGTACAAAACATGGACAGTCTTTCGGGGGAAGAACCGAACTGCAGCTTATCATGAGCCCTTAAGTCCCGTAACTATGTCATTATCGTTGGGTTTCAACTGCAACTATAACTTGATTATAACTACCCTAGATAGATACGGACAGCGTTTGCTTGTGTTCTTCTTCTGTTCCTAACTACAAGAAACTGGCTATGTTAGAAACACTCCAGCACCAAAAATTGAGCCAATTTGAGACCACCTTCTATATCAACCACCAGCGAAGGTGAGGTCGTTGTAATTTGCGCAGGAAATATACCCTAAATCCTTGAACCCCTAAACCCTCAACCCTATATGAGATCCCCAAACCCTAAACCCTACAAACTAAACCCTAAATCTTCAAAATCCCAAACCCAAAACTCTCATCCCTAAACTGTTTAAAGCCCGAAACCATGCCATGGCACAATCGCGACCCTGGGGACAGTGCTACTCCGAGCCTCGGATAAGTCGATTCAGGGCTTATAATCCCCCTTAAGTAGATAGCATATGGGCCATAGTCTAAACTCCTTAAAGGGGGGTTATATGGGGGATTCTATAGGGAACTACTATAGGGGTTATTAGGGGGGAAACTAGGATTATGGGTCATATGGCTTTGGCTATATTAGAGTAAGATTCCCATATACCCCATATTCCATCCTCATACGATGGGTCCATGTACCTGATGGGTGGGCACTGGAGATTTTGCTACTAGCCATGATAGGACAAGTCTTTTTGCGATGTATGCTTAGAGTGTCATGGCTTGAGGTTATGGATTGTTGGGCTTAGGGTGGTTGAGGGTTTAGGGCGTAGAGCTTAAGATATAAGGTGTAAAACGGCTAATCAGCTACAAAAGCTTCTAGGCAGCAGCAGCAGCAGCAGCAGCAGTTAGAACAACACTGAGCCCAAAACAGTAACATTAACAATGACAACGCAGATATCATGCACAGATTGTTCAAAGCCACCGTCCTCTTTCTGCGTACTTATGGTCACTTGGTCACTCTTGGCCTTTTCAATGTGTGGCGTAAAGGTACAACTTAAGGTGACCACCACCTGGTGGAAAAGTCTTGCTACTTGTTGTCGATATTGCTATGACTCTGGCCAGGACTACGCAGGCAGGAACCTGAGAAGTCACAGCAGTACGAAGGGCTGCTGCGCATGTGCTGAACACAGCTCAGGCACTACTCACCCTATCAAATGAAAACATATCTTCTTCCACACCACTTCCGACCATAGCACTATCCTGTGGTCAACGTTGCGCTCGTGCTCGCATCACCTTTAGATAGCACAGTACTTCCAGTGCAGCTGTACAGCTGAGGTCAAGATCTGCTTGGCAGTGAGCCAATGGGTAAAAGAACAATGTCGGCCCGAAAGTGGTTTCAACCGCCCAAGCATAGCGTTGTTCATCCTTTTTCACCACGACATCTTCTCAGAGCTGCAATCCAGGTACATACTGGCCTAAATGATTACCAACCTCATGTTGAATTCGCAATTATGCAAGGACTTCGCGGCTGCAATATTGGAGAGTATTGAAGCTCCTACAGTGCCAGTCTTCCTGATGTTGCGATTCTGCTGCCGGGCTGCCTGCTTTGGCTGGAGGTCTTTGGGAAGAGGCAAGGGTAGGCTTCGGGCTCGGGGCTACCCTAAACCCTGAACCCTAAACCCTAAACCCTACAGCTAGGGCGTTTTAGGAGCAAGCTACACGCCTAAATGATGGGGGTCCTTGGACCCTTAGGGTAAAGTGTTTCAGAAAGATCCCGCTGACACGCTACCTGAACCCATACTGCTGCTAATGGTTCTGAATAATTACTTGCACCCAAACACCTTGCAAGCTGTTATAACAGACTTCCCGTGTGTTGGTCTACTGATGAGGAAACGAAAATGTCACGACATCCAACAAAAACCGCTGCCCCTTTTCAACCACCTTTACAACCCCAATCCCTGAACCCCTATAGAACCCCGCGAGGCCATTTCGGCCTCTGAGGGCTCCAAAACCAGGCAAGGCCCCAAGCAGCTGGACTCAGACCTACAACCATGCCACTTAAATCCATCTAGATAGCTAACGCCCAAGATTTCCACCTAAGAAACACCCTCAAAACTGTCAGACTCTGTGTTCATGAAGCTTCATTGCAATCCAATCCCTACACAAGTCTAGACAAAAGTGTATGAGACTTCCCACCCTGCCAAATCAAGACCCGAAGGCCTGAACGCTTAAAGCTTAGAAGAACATGACACAACCCCATGAGAACCTAATGGTTACCCTAAATAAACGTCTGAGTCTTAGTGACCGAAGGTCTCCTCAAAGTATAGCCCCAAGCCCTAAACTCTAAGCCACAAACCCTCAACCCTTGGGGTTTGAGGTTTGGGATTTCAGGCTCAGGGTCTAGGGTTTAGGATGTACGGCTTACGGTTTAGGATTTAAGGTTTGGGCTTAGGGTTTCCGATTTGAGGTTCAGGGTTCCCGGCCTAAATCCTGAGCCAAGCAAATCTGGGGGCAAGGCATGCTGAGCAGGAGAGGAGACTTTCCTGGCATGCTCATATGCCTTGCGCAGTCAGGGCACAGTTTTAGGGTTTAGGTTTAGAGGGAAACCCTAAACCCTAAACCCTAAACCCTAAAGAGGGTTTAGGGTTTAGGCGTACTTTGGGGTAATATGGGGGGTGATTAGGATCTAGCGTTTCAAGAATAATGGAGAAACAACTGAAAAAGAACATGCAACATGCCGGCCTGGTTGGGTCTTGTTATAGATTGTGGGTGACTCTCTTACGTACGTTTTGGGCCCAAGAAGGTGGATTGTGGGAATTTTGGCCAAAAGTTGAGGGATTGAGGTTTGGGCTCTACTTGTGGAGTCGTGCGAAAAGCCCTTTGCAGATCATGGAATTTCGAAATCGGTTTTGCAAGGGTATGCATGTCGCCAGTATACTGGTCCCTAGTATACCCTTACTCCTACTGTAGCTCCAAGGTTGTACTTGCATGAACGTCAACAGCTTGGAGTTAGAGATAAAGGCCCTATGGTTCGATGTTATTGCTGACCAAATCGGTCTTGAAGGAAGCGGTTCTCTAGTTTCAGGTTGAGTGCTGAGGGCCTAAGGTCAGGGACATGAAGCTGTGAGTGTAGAGTGTAGAGGCTACTGCCGTGGATGCCATGAGTCCTACACGAGCCAAACCCTTCTGAGTTCTAGGCAGGTCTCGACTTGCAGGATACGCTTAGGAAGTTTAGGGTTTTGATGGTCTCCCCAAATGGACGCCCAACATTGTACACTCACCTCATGGGGAGCCCAAAGGGGACCCCTAACTTCCGGAAAGTCCCTCATGGTTTGGGACTTTGGGATTTCCTGTCCAGAGCGGAGGGCTGGAGGATGAAATTGTGGGCTTTGGGATTAGCCAAACTTCCTGCTTTGGAAGCTGTGATGAAAAAGAGGACTCTGGCAACCTCAACTCTCTATAAGAGGCCTTGTAAAAGTCATATGATGGTCACAGGGTCATTGATCTAGGGGTTGGGGTAACCAACAACCACCAAAAACCTAACCTGAACAAGCCCGTCCATGTCATTGTCCATTGCCTTTTCCATTTGATTCTCCATTATTTGGAATTATTCCCAAATAATCCCAACAGAATCCCTCCACTACCCTCATATAGCCCCCCCCACAAGTACCCTATTCAGATTACTTGCTACTGATGTCTTGTTTTCGCCCCCCCACCCCCCCGAGCTGACAGCACGCAAAGATAAGAAATGGGGAACGGAATACTTACTGGGGGTTAGTGGGGAATGGGGGCATATGTTTTATGTGGGATTATATTCCCTTAATCCCTACTGCCCCCAGTAAGAATAAGTGCGGCAAAGAAATTGTTGAAGACCTCACAAACAATAGTAAGAATAGAACACGGCTACAAATAATAACAGAAGAAAAAAGAAATACTGCTGCGAATAATGCCTACATGAGGGCTTGCGAAACAAGTTGCCCGCGTCGGAACATGCGGCTTAAATATACGGTTTATGGAGTTTGAGGTAAGACCCAGGACTTCCAAAAGTCGTTAATGCCGAGACCTCACGCTCAGACAAACGTCTCACGCATGAATCTCATCCGTCTTCTTTCCGTTTTCTTTCCACTAGTCCTTTCCAACAAACCTTGTGTGGGTAATCCCCAGGGGTCTCCAATGGCATTTGTCTTCTTTCGGCTGCAGCCTGATTTAAAGCATTTGCGCAGGAGCCATTTTGCTGTGGCGCCTTGCTTTCGGACTATACAACGAGCCATGGCAGCAGGCATGACGGAGATGTGGATACCAAGTGAGGGACCACAATTTCAGCTCCTGTGTTCAGTTCATGAAAACGTAACTGCGGACATCAAAATGTAAAAGCAGCTAGGAAGTTCAAAGATGGAAGTACAGCGCGCGCTGCATGAATGAATAAGCTGGCAGCGAAGGGGAACATACGCTGAATCTGGCATACATGGAAACGCATGAAGAAAAACATGCCTACCACTAGGCATACCACAGCCGGAACGCAAATCACCCAAATCACGAGCTGGAAGGAAAACTCGACAAAGCTGAAGAACATGGCGCAGAAGTAGGGACGATGCCGATGGCGTACGGCCATTTCGTTGTCAGCATCTGCGCCGCTGTCATCTGCAATGCATTCATTCAGTGGGAGAGGAATTTGCGCCACAGCTGCAGTAGGCAGCGTACTGACAATGGTGTCTGTGCATGATGGCAACCAATCCTCAACGACAATGGAAAACTTGGCGGAGCCAGTAGATTGACTTGCAAGGTCCTTCTCTGGGGTCTCCAAAGTCTGTTTGTTCTCTCGAATGTATTCAGGAACAGGTTGGCCAGATGGTGCGTTTTGAACAGCATATACATATTCGCAACACATAGGCCAGCGTACAGAAACATGTTGTAAATGCGGCCAAACAGGAGCGTGGCTCCAGAAATGCATTCCGGCAAGTTCTCCAGTGTGCGCATGTTGACAGCGTACATCCCCGAATTCGCTAGAGAGTAGAACTTTCGGTGCATGTAGATCGACGCAAAAACCCCGATCAAACCCACCAGAGTGAGATAGCAAACTTCCACGTCATCATCTTTGCACTTTGTGTGCGAAAGATGGAGAGTCGCTTCTGCTGTGGAATAATACTCATAAATGAGAAAGCTGGTAACAAAGACTTGGAGTACGACAGCAAGCCAGCACTTCAGCAGCAACCATTTTGAGATCTCTCGACAACCACCGGCTCCAAGCCAGAAAGCTGCGACCTGGCAGACATCAAAGCCCTCCTTGCGATCTGCAAGCTCGGCAATGTCATCCAGAATAGTGCTCTGGTCCCGCGGGGATTCGTCGGAGTCTGCCCATTCAGAGCTTGATTCATCCATGCGGTGTGGTGGGCCCCTATGGCCTATGGACTTTCATCAAGGCCGCGGATATACTTTGCAGGTTCATTATGCAGCGACACTCATCAACACTGCGACAACAATCCGTGTGTTGTTTGTTAAATGTCATATCGATCCGAATTAGAACGACATGGCCACTTGAATTGCAAGTTTCCAAATTCAACACCATCATGAATGCAGCTGACTGGACTGGAGCCTGCGCAGGTTCGTGGGCAATGCATTCGGGCAACCATGGGGGTATGAAGTAATTCTTTACGGGATCCACGCATGCAGATAGACCGGCATTGGGCCCTAAAGTCTATAAACAGTACCTACATTGGCTTATGTGGATCCCTATATACCCCTAATGGTTTCAATGTCAATGTGATTCTCCATTATCATGGTAATCCATCAAGCTACTTGTGGATCCCTAGGGGTTACCCTATACGCTAATCCCTGTTAGAGGGACTGTAGGGGGCAAGGAAGATATACTTGAACATCTGAGGACAGTCCAGGGCGCGTTCAGAATCGCTTCGGGGGTTTAGGGTTTCTGGAGCTTAGGGTTTGAAGATTTAGGGTTTGGGGTTTCCGCTCTAAGCAGTAACGGTCCAACTACCCCAAGAGTCCTCAAAAATCCGGGTTGCAGATACCAAAACCCATTCAGATTATAGTATTATTTCGGATTTAAAGCACTGCTAGTTGGACCGTTGAACCGTCAGAGCATTTTGCAATTGCCTCCCTCCGCCCATTTCATGGTAGGAAGCTGTCCCTCCCGGGCAGCTTGCTTGGAGATACCAAATATCCTTGCGAAAGCCTTGATGCATGTCACAATGAACCTTTCATATGCAGGATCGCCTAGCTCATAATATTTGGGGTTGTTATGACCAGGGTTACTTGCAAGCCTCAGCTCCCAAAAGGGCAACTTGTTCAACTTAATGTGGGGCCCCTCTGGGTTTGAAGGTTTAGGCTTATGTAGGGTCCCAGATGAATTTGACCGCGCCCCTGCATATCTCGAACCCCAAAGCTGTGGCGAGATTCACAAGGCAGCCCGCCTCTCTCAATAAGGCAGCTTTGGTGACCCCACCATAAACCCTAAAACAACCCCACGTAGTGACCCTATGACCATGGGTCCTCATTACAGGGGTCGGGTCCGGTTGGGGTTGCCATATGTCGCCAAGTACATAGCTGCGTTATCATTCTTTTCCGATCGCTCCGAATACCTTACAAAGGTACTATTTATAAACTGTACGGCTCTAGGGCCCAATGTAGGCATCATCTATAGACTTGCATCTCCAGGGTTTCGTACGTAGGGTCATGCAGAAAAGGTAGTATACACCGTACTCTGGATGGAGGGAAAGTTGCGAAACCTTGTACACAGCGTACCTCAAGAATCACAAGAGCTTTGGAATCCTTCGTGGTGCAGGATTTCCTCATCAACGTAACACAGATCTCCACACCATTGTTTGCCAACATTACCTCCCAGGAGCCCGCCCCTCGCAAATGGAATATAGCCGGACCAATCCAGATGAAAATGAAGAAGCAATTGCCAAGAACAAAAAACCTACCACTGATATATAGGCCAGAAACACACAATCTCTCTCTCTCTCTCGCCCCCATTCCCTCCCTAAAACCTTTAACGGCTAACAAATCCCACAACAATCTGCACACTGCCTATATAACCCCATCATCTCCTATATAACCCCTATATCCCATGTGCTTTAACACCCTAATCCCTAACCCCTAAACCCTAATCTCCTATATCCCCAACGGACCTGTAGACCAACCCCCACCACGTGCTGCTTGGGGCTAGGACTGGCGGCATTCGTCCAGGACCTTCTGTTTCGTCACGCCCAATGCCTCTTTTTGTGGTCAAGGGTTAAGGATTCAGGGTTGAGGGGCAAGGGTTTAGGATTTTGAGTTTAAGGATTTACAGTTTTGAAATATAAGGGCTTAGGGATTTAGAGCCTAAGGACTCAGTGTTTAGGGTTAAGAGTTTAGGATTTAGAGTGTACCTGGACCCCAAAAGTAGGTAAAATAATAGCCCAAAACCCCTAAATATAGCCCAAAAGGCCATTATTCTACATACTTTGGGGGTGTAGGTAAGGATTTAAGGCTTAGGGGTAAGGACTTGGAGAGTTTGCGCCGAGGCTTCTGGATTTAGGGTTGAAAGGCTTAGGGTTGGGGATGTTAGGGTTAAGGGTTTAGGATTTAGGGTTTAGGGGTTTAGGGTTTTAGGGTTTAGGGTTTAGGGTTTTTGGGTTTAGGGTTTTAGGGTTTAGGGGTTAGGGGTTTTGCAGGTTTAGGGGTTTAGGGTTCACTTTTTGCAAACCATGGCAGCTTCTTGGGTTCCGAGACAGTTCCGGGCTATATAGCCGAGCGCTCTACTCTTTAGGAGCACCAATGCGGTTGGAGTTGTTGTCCCTGAGGGTCCAAGACCCAAATAGTAGGGTTTTAGGGCTTCAATACTATATAATCTATGGTATTTGGGCCCTAAAGCCCCATTATCTGGGTCCTCGGACCCTTAGGGTGTGGGAATGTTTAGCGTTCAGGGCCCCTAGGGGCTAAATGACGGCAGCGGCTGTGAACCCTCCATAAATCTCGAGCTCTAAACCAGAAACCTAAGCCTAAACCTTGAAACCTAAACCATAAATCCTAAGCCCTAAACCTTAAACCCAAACCATAAAACCTGAGCCCTACACCCTAAACCTTGAACCCTAAACCATAAAACCTGAGCCCTAAACCTGAAACTTCAAACCCTAAACCATAAAACCCGAGCCCTGAAGGAGGTTGGGCCCCGAACAGAAGTACTGAGCACTCGGTGAGGGCTTGGGGTGGACAGCTCAACCCATTGGGGTACTATTAGGGTT
>CAJNIZ010011172.1:0-11015 GCA_905231905.1 Symbiodinium pilosum | reverse complement strand
AGGGTTTCAGGGGCCAACCCAGTAGTCTAGGCTTAAATTGACTCAGCCAGCGGAATGATGCTGAGGGATCCTCAGCCGCAAAGCAGTCAGGTTTCCTCGATGCAGTGCTCTAATATCTACACCTGCGATCCTACACCCTAAGTGGTAAATCCGAAATTAGATCCCAAGTTGAATAAGAGTATTCATCTTGTTGGTGCAGATATTCCAGCCCCTGCAGTCCCGAAACAATTGTAATGCCCGGGATTTCACGAGGTGCAAACGGTGCAAGACTTTCCTTACTCCAGAACCGTCCATTGTCAAAGTGCAGGTGCTAGCAGTGCACAAGCCGCAGCAGTCCATGCATGCAGGGGCCTTGGTGGTATCCCTGCTCCAGTTAGGGTAAAGGGGTTAGGGGTTATATTTCTTCCGAAGGTGGTTAAGGTTTAGATCTGAGGGTTCAACGCTTTGAAAAGTTTAAGGTTTAGATCTTCGGGTTTGGGCATTTGGGGGGTTTAAGGCTTGGCATTTGGGATCTTGCGGACTTAAGGTTGAGGGGCTTAGCGGTTTTAGGTTTAGGGCTGCGGCTTTTGTGGCGAATAGTGTAGAGATTGAGGTTTTCGTTTTTCAAGGTGTAGCCCGCCGAGTGGCTTTTTTTGCCCTCTGAAACAAGCCTTGTGGTCATGCTGCTTTGTGCCGTGACAGCCAAATCGCAGGGATATGCAGCACTCTTTGCCATTGCTGGACGTGCAGCAAGAAGCGTTGTGTTTAGGCTGCCGTGCACAGCACTGGTATACGCAGTGCTCTCAGCCATTGACCAAAACGCGTTCGTGGAGCACACTGTTACCAGAGCATCCTCGCAGGCCAAGGTAATAACGTTCGTGTTAACAGAGGTAGTTTCCATTTTCTTTTCNNTAAACCCTAAATCCTACACCCCCATGCCCAAGTGTACAGTTCGCTGCAAGCTCGTCTTTTTCCCGGAGGCGGAAGCGCTTAGGATGGGCCGCGCCTGGCTGTTCCTGGCAAGTCACTCTGTAGAGTTTCCTGAATGTTGCCTAAACAGAAACTTCGAAACGACAATCGCCTGGCACATTTTGATTGGGACCACATTGGTATTTTGAAAAGCGCGGACCTGGAAAATCTCTTCCTGTGCCAGACATCCTACACCCGTGAAAACCAGGCAAAACACAGAATTGTTGGGCCTTACTCTCTGCAGGCGCAGACAGACTCCCGGTTGGAGCGAGGTTTAGGGTTCAAAGTTTTGGGGCTTAATTGGGGTTTCTGACCTGGCTTGCCTTAACTGAAAAACCATCTGCGAATGACAAACAGTTCCACTGTACGGTCATCAGTATGCATTTACTTCTGGTGCTGCAATACAATCATGGGGATGCTTACTTAATCTTAGTAGCCGAGTGGTGAACCTTACTTTTGGGGTGTATATATATTTATTTGGACAGCGGCCTTAATTCAAAACTCAACCATTTTTGGGCCAGGAAATTAAGCAACTAGGTAGTGCGCGGGCACTTTATCTGAGGGGTGAACTTGAAAGCTTTGAGCTCGCCAGTCTGTCGGTGGTGGACCGCAGATTCAGGAAGGCTTTGCCATTTGCTTTCTGCACCCGGCCGGGTATGGAAAAGTCGGGTGTTTATGCGTCAGCATTCACGCCCCCCCNNCCCCCCGCCCCCCCCCCCCCTCCCCCCCCGGACTCCCCCCCTAATGGTCTATCATATCCATGATATAGAATAGGATTAAAATAGCCTCCCCCTTGTGGTCCTGTGCTCTGGGTTTGGTGGCTTAATTGAGAGGTTTAGGTTAAGTCTATTAGAAGCTTACAGAGTTTATGGAGGGGTTCTGTAAGATTTAAAGAAGGTTGGCAGACGGTTCATTAGTTCAATAGCAGGTGCTTAGAGGTCTCGAGAGATTCTTTGAGGAGCTTTCCAGAGGGTTTCTGAAGGTTTGATGAAGTTTTATACAGATCTTATAGAGAAAGATTGTTTCTACAGGGTTTCTACAGGTTTCTTTTTTTATAAAGTTGTAGAAGGTTTGCAGGGGGTCATAGCTGAAATAGACGGTCTGCAAAAAAATAAAGAGTTTTCTGAAGAGGTTGGTAGAGAGTTGATGAAGGTCTTATAGAGTCTTTAGTGGAAGCTTATGAAGGTACCCCCCCCCCTGTTGTGCTGTGGTCCTGTGCTGAGGGTTGAGGGTTTGGAAGAAGGTCTTGGAGAAGTTTTGCGGAGAGTTCATGCTTCTGGGAGGTTATAGATATGGCAGATTTCCAGATAAAGGGTGGAGGGGAGGGGAGGGGGGGCTGAGAACGGGTGGATCGGGAAAAAAAAACGGGAAACTGCATTTATCTTTGTAAGGTTTAGGGTTTAAGGTTTCGTAACAGACCTACCTAGCACCTCAGCGACTGCCTCAAAACGCCTCAATCTACATTCCTCGGCTTCCGTGAATTCAGGAACCCTGAACCTGGACCCCCTAGTTTAGGGTTTAGGGTTTAGTGTTAGTAATGGGGCAAAGGGAGAATGGAAAGTACTATAGTATAATGGGTTTAGGTTTGAGGCTAACATATTGGGTTTATATAGGGATAATGGACAAGAAAGTGGAAACTACAAAAATGCAGTTATATTGGGTTTAGGATTCAGGGTGCGCCCCTACCTGTTTCTTGGGTCACACCCTTAATCGGGTTTGTGGGGTCTTGCACGGCATAAAACAAGCATGTAAAGACCTCAAGATTTAATCTTGGCGCAAGATCAGTACACGGGCTTGTAATCGAGCGAACTTTTGGCTGAACGGATTAGGAATGGAGCAATTTTTTCGGCATATTGAGAACCGGAATGGTCCCCGGCAATGGAAAGTTAATCGACACAGCCCGAGACCCCTCCCCCACACAAGTTTGCCGAGATTTGGTTCGGGCGACCCGGAGTATTCAGAATTCTCTACTTGTTTGGGGGAGGGGGGCTCCCTAAGGATTGCTTTCTTGGCATCCTAGGCCCTAAAATCAAACATGGAGGCGTCGAGAAGCCTCAGCGCATATGGGTGGTTGTCAAAACCATGGTCCCTTTTTGGGTACCCTAAATATTAGGTGCCCCATTATAATAAGGATCCAAAAAGGGACCATAATTTACGTGAACCTTGTTGCAGGTACTTTGACATCTCCTGGGAGGTGGCAACTGGCAACGCCCCGAACCCATGGTGTGGAGTTTTGTGCCTTCTTGCCTTCTTCCTTGTGCAGAATGTACCATGTGAGTTAGCTATCAGGGTGTTGTAAAGGCCCATGCATAGGACAGCCTTGGGCACGTCTTCCTTGAAATCGTGGCGGATCTGTTGGCTAGGCAAAGGCATCTCTTGGCTAGACTGAGTTGCAAGCTCAATCTCCAAACCCTAAGTTCTGAACTTAGCCCTAGCCGCTACACCATAGAGCCCAAACCCAACTGTGTCAGCATGTAACCGCGGCCTGAGCCTGAGCTTAAACTCCGCACAAACCCAAACCTAATTGTGACCGTAGGCCCAAAGCAAATCAACCTTACCATAGCTCAAAACCCCACAATCATCCATCGTCATCCATCCTTATCCAGAAGCAATAGCCCTCAACCCCATCCCACAGCTTCGCCCCCAGCGCTCCCCGCAGGGCTCACTGCCCTTTCATCAAGTATATCCTCAATGGTCCTAAAGAACCTATGCAACCTAAGTAAGAGATATCACATTCCCTGGCTAAGGGATATTGACCCCTCCTTGGGTTGTTCCCCTGAACCCCAAACCCTCAACCCTAAACCCTAATTCTGCATCCATGGCGGTTTCTGGGTTGCCGACGGCGCCGCTGCACCTCACACCGGCCTGTATAGCACGCCAGAAACCTGGTGAGGCTGCAAGTTGGGTTTCCCCAAGTTAAGGGGTCCCTTACAGGGCTCCCTTTTTGGATCCCTATTATAATACAGCACCTAATATTACAAAAAGGAAACCATAATTTTGACAACCAGCTACATACTTTGGGGGTCTGGGTAGGGTTGAGGGCTAGGGCTCCGAGATTTCCCCCAGGTGGCATCCTGAAGCCCCTTATGGGTGTCATTCGGTATTATACAAAATTTGAAAACTGGGATGTCGCAAGGTGCCTACCTATGGGGGTTTCAGCTAGGGGGTTGATGTTGTTCGGGTTGGGGGATCAAGGTTTAGGGGTTTAGGGTCTTGAGGGCGCTGAGGGTTCAAGGCTTGCAGCTTAGAACTTAGATTTTTGGGTTGAGGGTTTAAGGTTTGGGACTCAGGATTTTGGGGTTCAACGTTCAAGGATTGGGGCTTGGGCTTTGGGTTTGGGTTGGACCTTGCGCCGGCCTTAGTAGAGGCCTTCCACATGGTGGTAATGCAGACCCGTGATTCATAAATCCCCTCCTCTTAAGGGCCTTAATATTAGGATCCCTATTATAATCCCCATTAAGGGAAGGGGGTTTATTAATCAGGGGTCTTCCCTAGTTCCTAAGTAGTTTCCATTTTCTTTTCCATCAGCCCAATATATCCCTTATGTAAGCCCTATATAACCCCAATATAACCCCTATATAACCCATATATAACCCCAATATGGTTTACATTAGGGTTGACGCCTGCAAAAAGGATCATCCTCACAAAAAGGAGCCTGCAGAGCTTGAGCCGGTTTAGGGTTTAGGATTTAGGGTTTAGGCTCTATAGGGGTTAGGGTTAGGGGATTAAGGTTTAGGGTTTAGGGTTTAGGATATTACTTTCATGGTGACCCCAAGCTAGACTTGTATTCATTTCCGGGGCAAAAGACCCCGCTACGGGCAGAAAGTATGCCTGAACCAACCTCGGTTGCCAACCGTGCAACTTGCCAGGAGCAACTTAGAAATTGAAGTTAGTTAGGTCGTTGTTGAGGACAAAGCTACTATGCACCATAATGTGTGGATGCCTCATAGTCGGGCGTAGTCAGGGCCTTGGAAGGTTCACGACATGAGTCTAGGGATATCGGGGTTATAGAAGGGTACGAGTGATACATAGGGTTTAGGGTTTGCCAACATTGAGGGTTCCTTAAATGGGATATGGGGCTTACAGAGGGGTACAAAGGGAAAAGCAGGGTTTACGGTTTAGATATTAGGGTTTCCCATTTGTAGGGGGCTTCTATAATGAGGATGATGCAGTTTAGCGTCTGCATTGGGGTCCCTCTATATAAATATTTATGGAAACTACCAAGTGAAGTTTGCATGAGTTGAAAGCTATACAAAGGTTGCTGTTAGATAGAGATTTGCTCTAAACCCTAAACCCTAAACTCGAAACCCTAAACTCTAAGCCTTAAACTCTAAACTTTATACCCTGAACCTAGTATATATGAGGGCTTTTTTTTAACAAAAGCTAATATATCTCGGAGAGATTAAGGAAATCTGAGAAACCTAAGTAGTGGCAAGTTTATATGGACTTGAGGGTGGCGGGCTTAGGGTTTAGGGTTTAGGAGCGCGCGCTACACTAAGGTAGGGCAAGTTTTAACTGCTCCTCGATTCCCAATGGATATCCCCTTCCCCCATCCTGAGAAAATCTGCAAATGCCCTGAACCCTAAAACCCCTAATTTTGGATCCTGACAAGTCTGGGCTCCCCCCCAAGAAAGGAGCCGTCCCGTCTAGAACAGAAAGTCCTCAAAACGAATTAGGGGGTTCTGGAGGCTCCTACGGCTCCAAAAAAAGCTAGCATTGGACGAGGGATCCCGAAACCCTACACCCTAAACCCTATTTAAGTGAGCTACTAAAATTTGAATAGGGTTTGGGGTTTCAGTAAGGGAAGGGAAGGGTAGGAATTGAGTTTCAGAAGGGCAGATCCAGCAAACTCGCAATGCCAACACGTTTTCTACATGTGTTACCCTCAGATGCAGAAAATAGTTAGGCCTTTACTTTTTGTGGAAAGGTAACCCCCCAAATCGAATACAAGTTCCAGAATAAGTTTCTTAGAGCCCCCCCCTCCCGCGCACTATTCCGGATTCATCATTAAACGCCAAACCTTTGATTCCTGAAGAAGGCTGTCCTCCAATGCAAGAGCCGTCTCGTTGCCTGCGCAACTGCTGGGATTCTGCAGGCAGTCTGTTGCCTCAAAGTCAGAGCGGTTCGAACATGGTTTGGTAGCAAGGGGGTTCTACCCCAGCCCCTAAAGTCAGGACCCTAAACCCTAAACCCGGAAAAGGACTCTACTATTGTGGTATGATATAACCTAAAGCTCTCTTGTTCAACAAGGCTTTAAGCTTGGAGGCTCCAAACTGGAGGGCTTCAACTCCTTCAAGCCTTCAGTTGAGGAGGTCTCTTGGGGCAGCCACATTTGCCCAAACAAGCTACACACAGTAATGGAAAAGAAAAAGGAAGCCACTATATTATTTAGGGTTTAGGGGTTTAGGGTCTGGGCGATTTAGTAAGTAGGTTAATAACCCCTATAACCCACCTAGTAACCCTAAGTATCCCCCTCTTACCCTGCTTCCCAAGCTCTGACCCCCCCCACCCCCCCCAAGTAGAGATCATGAAGTGGAAGCCTGTAAGCTCGAATCAAGCTCCTTGACCCGGTGTTCATCATGTACTGCAGGGACCTAGACAGTTACCGATGTTATGGTTCTAGATTGGTTCTATGATTATAGTATAGGGTACTTCAAGTAGACTTCTAAATGGATGGTTGTCAAAATTATGGGCTCTTTTTGGGTACCCCAAATATTAGGTGCCGTATTGTCATAAAGATCCCAAAAGGGACCATAATTTGACAACCACCCACATCATGTTGGTGATTGTTCAGGCTTTACATTGAGGGTTTAGGGCGGAGGCCGAGAGAAGGCTTTCATGGGGCTTGTATCCTCATATGATCGGATCTCATACCTAGGTGGCACTAGTAGCTTCCGTGTTCTTTTCCATTATCCCCTATTTAACCCCAATATAAGACCCTATTCTAGCACAGTAGCTTCCATTTTCTTTTCCCTTATCCCAATATAGCTATCTCAAAGCTGGTGCTCGCTCAAATTCTTAGGGCTCTCATGGCAACCAGCAAAAGCGGAGCTTTGATGTTGAGATGCCCCAGATCCCGGGTATCTTCCCTTCACCTTGCGGGTTGTAAGTAGTATATATGGGGTTTATATGGGGCTAATGGAAAAGAAAATGGACACTATTGGGATTAATTATTGGGATTATATAAAGGGGATGTATAGGGATTGTTATAGTATATAGGGAATACAACCCACAACCCCCAACAGTGTGATACCTTCCTTTTCCGTTACCCAAGCCCCATACCCTCATTAGTAGCTCCCATTTTCCTTTTTGCATGCCTTCATCTAAACCCAAAACCCTAAATCTTAAACCAGCAAGCCGCAGGCCGCCATGCAGTCCTCGCGATCTGCCGGTCGGTTTCCATCAAGTTTCCTGCCCGCTCGCGGAAGGCAAGTGTGGCTGAGAAAGCGATTGCAGCCAGGCCACAAGTGAGGTTCAGGGTTCAGGATTTGAGGGTTTAGGTTTATTCAATGTTAGACAGCCGTCCCACAGATGCTTGAGTACTGAGCTACTTTAGGGGCCTTCAGGCTTTGTACACTGTTTGAGGGGCTCTAGATCGGTTAAGCGTATTCAAAGGACAGTCTATCTATCTAGGGGTACGATGCATACACCTCACCTCTCGTGGCTTGTCTGATGAGGACCAAGTGCCTTGCCGTTACAGAGGATTCTGGGGCGCGTCCGTATGGGTTCGCAAAACCGGGACTCCCGTTTGGGAGCAAAGATGATTGTATATTGGGTTACTATACTGGTATAATGGAAATGAACATGGAAACTACAGGGATTAAAGGGATTATATACGGGCTAAGAACCCTATATAATATGTCGGGGATTATATAGGGTACATATTACTTTAACCAGCTACTAGGTACCCCAGTAGTACCCTTTTGCCCTTTTTGTTTTGTGGTGCCTTAAAAGCTGAACAGTAGGAAAAAGGGTACCCTTATTCTTACTCGGTTGCTGGGGAACCTAGATTATATTAGGGCCCGCTCATTGTGCCAGCCCTCTGTCGGAGTACTCGCTAGAGGCAAGGGCAAACTAAGGTAGTTAAGGAAGCATCCAGCTGAGAACTACTTGGCAAAGCAGGTGCTGTGAGCATCCAGGGTTTCCTGAGGATGAATTATGGGTTAGGTGGACCCCCCACCCAGTAATACTGACTATAGGGGATAATAGGGATTATATTAGGGTCCTCTTAAATTCCTATTATACCACTATTACAGGGTGGGGGGTCCTCGTTAATTATGGGTATCTTTTTCTAGGACTTGGGGTTTAGGGTTTGAGCGCAAAATTGGGGGGGCGCTCTTGAGAAGCCCCCTCGCCTCAAATTTACACTTGGCATATGTCAGTTGTTCTAGTGTTTAATTTATATCTTGGTTGTAGCTCTGGGACCCGACACCGAAGGAGCTCTCGAGAATCTTACGTAGCCTGTAAGCTCAAGACATACAGGAGAAGAATTCCTGGAAGACTTAGATCATTTACAGCAACAGCTACCACAATGCGTAATTGGAGTTATGACAGCCCCTTATTACCCCCTTTGTGGACAGTTACTCCTGCTTACCTCGAGTTGGCAGGAAAGTAAGGAATGGACAAGAACATGGACACTACTCTGCATTTTATTGGAGATTATCTAGGCCATAAGGGTCCCTTCCTTAATTCTTTGCTAACCAGTAGTAATTACCTAGCCCCACATGCCCCAGCATGACTGGAGGCATTTGAGGGCAATGGATGTCTCTGATGCCGAAATGATGCAGGACATCATCAGAGACTAGGCTCCGTTAGGGTTTAGAGTTATAGTCCCCCTTAAGTAGATAGAATATGGCTTTGGGTATCTTATAATAAGATCCCCATATATCCCATATTCTATCTACTTAAGGGAGACTGTATCCTAAACTCTAAACTCTAAACCCTATATTCTATCTACTTAAAGGGGACTGTAGCAGATTAGAGTTGAGGGTCTAGGGTGGGGAATTTGCGGGGGTAGGTGAGCGTTACGGCGCTGGGATGGTTTTGGGGGAGTTCGGGTTTAGAACCCCAAAACCCTAGACCTAAAACATGTCAGTCGCTCGCAGCAGGTAGGGCCTGGCAAATCTTCCCCAATCCCTGACGACTTTGGTTCCCTGAGCCAGATGAGTCCTTTAAAGCAAGAGTGCGATGTAAGGTTTAGGGTTTGGGGGTTGGGTAGGTCCTGGTAGGTGTCGGGCCCCGTCTAGTACTTCGGAAAGGAAAATGGTGAGCTACACCCTGAACCGTACTCCTTCTAAGGAATTAAGAGATTCATCTGGCTTTCCTCGGGTTTCCCTACACCCTAAACCCCAAACCGCGTTAGGGGGGCCATTGGGAACATTCTGACGGTTCGTATGAACCCATGCCTCCAACACCCGATAATGTTCATCGCCCCTCACCAGTCATTGTATTGGGTTACTATACTGGTATAATGGAAATGAACATGGAAACTACGGGATTAAAGGGATAATATACACGCTACGAACCCTATATAATATGTCGGGGATTATATAGGGTATATATCCAGCTACTAGGTACCCCAGTAGTACCCTTTTGCCCGTTTTGCTTTGGGGTCTCCTCAAAGCTGAACAGTAGGAAAAAGGTAATGGGCTACTGGGGAACCTAGTAAGCGGTTTAGGATTTCGGCTGTAAGGTCCAATGTGAACAGAAAGTTGCCACAGAAGCCTGAAGTCTTGAAACCCTAAACCCTAAACCCTAAACCGCGTTGCATCAGCATTTCATCGTAAACAGGCTTGGCGTCTTTCAAGACCTGGCCTGAAAGAAGTTTTCAAATCTCCAAAAACGGCCCCCAGAAGTAAGGACCATAGGAATAGATTTCGTGGTCCTCATGTCTGCCGGTCTCTTCATAAGAAGACCATTATTTGATTGTTACTGTGCTTGGGATCATTCCAACTCATGAGCATGCATTGTAATTTTCCCTAAGCCCTAAACCCTTTTTTTTAAATGGTAGTTTCCCTAAATAGGGGACACCAAAATAGACCCCAAAATACAAAAATCCTCATAATGTGGACCCCCCCCAAAAAAAGATAGTACCCCTAATTTTGGGACCTAAACCCTAAACCCTAAACCATTAAATGGAGCCCTCCACACCTCCTACGAGGGACCCCAAACCCTCAATCGTAAGCCCTGAGCATCCCCGAGCCAAGGACAAGACCTCAGAGAAGCCAAGGACAACACCCTTTGCAGGGTTAGGATTTAGGGTTTTAGGGTTTAGGGGTTTAGGATTTTAGGGTTTGGGGTTTTGCAGGGTTAGGGTTTACGATTGCAGGGCTTCTGGCTTCTGCTACATTTTTCGCTTTAACCGCATTACACTAGCATGTTCCCTAGACCATAACCCTAAACCGCGATTTGTTCTGGCAGAGGCCTTCTGCTACCGAGGGCTACAATGCACACTGAAGATCCTGCATGACCCTTAAGCACCCCAAACCTTAGGAATGGTGGAACTCTAGTATACTAAGGTCATGCAGGACTTTTTCAGCAGTGCCCCCTACCCTACCCTACACCCTGCTACTACAATATTTGGTGGAGGGCCGGCATCCTCCGCCGCTATAATTATCTTCAGCAACATGTAGGGCCTTCCAGAAAGTGTTGGGTCCCTTTAAGGGGGTTATAAGGTTTTGGGTTGTGGGTCTCTTGTTCAGGGGATGTCCCGTTTGAAGGGGATATAGGGTTTGAGGTTGAGGGTCCTTTTTTAAAGGGGTCATCGGGTTTAAGAGTTCCTTTCAAGGGTTGTAGGGGACATGTGGATTACACGCACACGCACACACATATTATATATATATATATGTAGGATATGTAGGGTGTAGGGTTTTCAAATAAATTTGGGGTCTCCATAATGCGGGATTATACTACATGGAGTCCCGATTTCGGCCTCCCTCCTTGTCTTGGAAATTATCTCTTGCCCAATAAGGAGAAGTACAACATGAGTAGTACTTTTTTGGGGGATACTATGGTACCCAATATAGAGTAAGATTATATCCTGCTTTTGGGTATAGTATCTTATATAA
>CAJNIZ010011171.1:0-11292 GCA_905231905.1 Symbiodinium pilosum | reverse complement strand
TAGGGCTTATAGGCTTTACTGCTTAGGGTTTAGGGCTTAGGGCTTAGGGCTTAGGGTTTAGGGCTTATAGGCTTTACTGCTTAGGGTTTAGGGCTTAGGGTTTGGGGCTTTGGGTTTAGGGCTTAGGCTTTCGGGTTTAGGGCTCAGAGGGTGTAGGGTCTACTGGGGAATGTGCAGATACACAGGGCTGACGAGGGGGGCATAAATTTACAGAAGTTCTAGACCTTTCCGCGATTTAGAGTTTTGGGCTGCAGCCGTATAGTTCAGATCCTACTTCTCAGGTTGACAAGACTAATACTTTAGGAGGACCCCGCACCCTGCAATGGTGACTATAAGGGATATTAAGGAGTATGTTAGGGTCCGCATATACTACTACTATACTTTTACAGGGTGCGGGGTCCTCCGAACTAACATTTCCTATCCTTCAACATGTTTGTACCAGGGTGATGTTTATTAGCCACATCATGCATACGCACCAGGCCTTCAGGTATGTAAACATCAACGACTTAGATGAGGGAAACCCTATGTCAACGGCGGACTGGCATACATCATGACCCCTCCGTCACGCGCATACAGCCCAATGAGCTCCCCAAACACCCTTAGTAGACTCCACATTATTCAGGCCATGGGAAGCCCTACAAAATCGACATATCCTTGCGTAAAGGTTGGGAAGGGGAAGCCCCTACCAAATTCAATAGAATCCCGATGTGGGAGTTTCTCAAAACAATCCTTCTTGCATCCTAAATAGAGGCCGCCACACTTTCCTTGTAACTCCAAGATATTTCTTGTGGTCCCTAGTCCCTAGCGCACCCGCCCCCCCTTTTGGAGGAAATCCCATGTAGGGGTTGGGCATTTGTGTTGCACCCTTGGTCCGGTTGGTTCCAGCATTCAGCAATTCGAAAATAAGCTTTAGATCCTGAACGAGGTACGTGCTATTTCTGAAGCTTTCTAGGTTCTAGACATTCAGTAAAGTAGCATCTACAGACTTCGTACCCCAGGGTTATGGGTTTGAGTATTTGAGGGTTTCAACCGGGTTCGTTTGGTGCGCCTCCCCATTGGAAGACGTCTCGCTTCTTCGACTCTCAGACTGCAGAAGCCAGTGCGCACCGAAAGGCTCATAGATAAGTCCAGAACTACTGGCGCACGAACTTCAGGGTCAGTTTGGGGTGAGGGTTGTTAAGGATGGTTTTGATGAGCGCTGAGAGATATCGATGAGCGTGTTTACGTCTGTGTGTGAGGCTATGGGCAGGTGAGCTCCTCTACTTGCCTCCCTTTTTGCTGAAACATGTCGCTGATTCTTTCACGGATGCGGCAGACATATAGGGAATAACTTTAGCATGTCATGCTGCTTGGGGCTGCGTTCTGTAGGCAGGGGAGCCATAATCCCACGATAGATCCTGATGTCAGCGCACGGTCCGAGATGTCCTCTGGGCAGAACCTTTTGCATGATTGGTACTCTTGACTGCTTGTCCCACTCCATCTTGCATCTGGTTAGCATGGAATGAAGGAATGGGTCGGCATAGTACAGTAGTCCCTGCATGACCCCCAAGAATGTAGTAGCTTCCTTTTCTCGTCCATTACTATTAAACAGAGGCAATGTATAGGTCCAAGACAAGCTGCCGCAATGAAGTCAAAATTCATTCAGTTAGCTTTTAACTGAACCACACGTAGGCCTCATTTTTGAGCGGGCCATTACATCACATGAGAGCTGGTTCCATCTCGCTGCGGACTCTATGAGCCTCATGCCTGGTGTCAGCGAGGGCACCCAACATCACCAGTTCATGAAATGCGTAGACCTTCTAAGATTGCATGTGGGGTCTTAGGGTTCGGTCGGCTTTAGGCTTACGTATTTGTGCCCACACCTTCAAGAAGGTTGGCAAGTTCAAAGCCCCCGTTTTACCCAAACCAGGGATGGATGGCAAGTCATGAATTGTCGTTTCTGATTGCATGAACCACGCCCTCATATGGATTCTCCCTAACCGGCCTTGACAGTACTGATCGAGCGGATACTGGTGATCATAATTCGGTGTCTAGGTCTATGTGCGGCAACTCAGCCAGCAGCAAGGAACCTCTGTGGTACTTGCAGGCCCTATGCCTCGACAAGCTCAGCTTCTTCAATTGATTTGGGGGTTTCCCAAAATTAGGGGTACCTTTTGGGGGGGGGGGTCACTATAATAAGGATTATAATGTCTTGAGGTCTTTGTTGGGGTTCCCTATTTTGGGAAACTACCATTTCTCCTGCTTGCTATGGGACACAGAGTAATGTTGAGTAGCTCAGAATGCCACCCAGGCTCCATGTCGGTAAGCCAATCTTGTAGTCCACTGATTTGAGACAACGCCTGTTTTATGGATATATGCATATATATATACATCCCCCAGATAACCCCATTGTAACCCCTCATACACCCCTTTAAAGCTCTAAGAAGCTAGACTGCACTCTGAGTTGAGGAGAGGTCTGGGGAAGCGCTGCTGTGCTTTCAGCCGGTAAGGCCCCAAGGGCTCTCGCTGTAGAAGCGTTGGATCTACGTTTTGAAGAACTGTATGTTGGGTCTCGAAAAGCAAGGCGGCCTTAGGGGTCCAGGGATACGGGGTGTATCTCAGGAAATTACGGGGTTGCTCTCTGGCTTTGTTATTTAGCGGATGTTTCCTCCTTACGTACGCTGAAGGGAGTCCCTTGGAGGCCAGTGCGTGGCAACTTGTGGCACTTGGCACTGCGTCGCACGCCAATCCCATTGACAATCGGGAAGCGCATACCCTCGTCGAATTCTGAACCCTCTGCTATCCTGATCTTACTCGAGCGATGGAGGTTTCACACGTCGATATGGCTCGAAGGGGGATGGCCCAGGTTTTGTCCGAAAACTTCAAGATAAATGTAAGCAGCCGCAGAAAGGGAGTTTTCAGATTGAGGTGATGCCATCTTAACTTCCTTGATATTCTGTTCAGAGTTGTGTTAACATCTACCTCCAGCATCAAGCGAGGAACGCAAGGGCTTTCCAGGAAGGGCTAAGAGGTTGTTTGACGGAGGGTAGCGCCACCCCGCCCCGGGGCTCACAGTGGGAGGGCCTTGCGCCCTCCATGTTCCGTGGGGTGGCACCGCTGTTTCATAGAAAGTTTTGGCTGGTGCCGGCCATTTTGAAGCTACAGGTTCATTTACTTTTGGTCCAGAATAGCCCAATGCTGTTAGTAGTTCGAGATCACAGTGGATGATACATAAATTTGGGGCCCCAAGCATACGAATCATGAAGAGGGTGGCGCAGCCGGCTCTCGCTATCATGGCGCTTCCCAGCCCTTCGAGGCCGAGGGGAGGATGAGTGATTGGGGTGTTGCTTGAAATTCAGGGTTTCACACGTTGATATGTACATCCCGAAATGTGACATCTTTGCAAGATGTATCGCAAGACTACGAGCATGTTGAGAAACCCACATGAGGCTAGCACCTGCGCTGTCGCAGGATGGTTTGGCATAGCTTTCTTGGAGAGGCTGAGTTAAGAAATAGACCTACAAAGACTACATAGACAGCCTATGAAGAGAGATAGTTGTATATAATTGTAAAGCATGTACAGATGAGATGAAGCATGGGATTGCACGTCCAAGCTACTGAAAGGCAAGTGCAGCAATCCACAGCGTGCCAGAATTTGGAGCAGGCACCTTACTGCAGCGGGCAGCACGTTGAGTGATAAAGTTGAACATTGTCTACCGTTCCAAGTTGAAGACGTCTATTCTTTCTGCTGTTGTGACTGTAGTATTGACATCCCCACCGCTCTTGCGACTGCAATTTGATATGCCTTCGTGGTTGGTGTACTCTTTCCTCACGTTCTTAGCAGGTTGTAATGCAGCGGCATGACCAGCAAGAAGAGTCACATCTCTTCCCTAAAGCTTGCGTCAAGAGCGAATTCTCCAAATCCCGGGTTTCCAGTTTTGAGTCAGTGCACGTAGGCCACGCATGCCCTGCAGCGCATGTGGAAGCATTACCCAATTCAGAGGCCCAGCACAGTGACAGCAACAGTAATAATGATGACCGTAATGGTAATAGCAACAGCAACAGTAGTAGCAAGACTCAAAGTAGTGATTATAGTAATTGAGAACAGGCATATTCTTCCAAGCGGCGTGGATGTAAACTGACGTTCATGTGTGCACGGTTGCGAACTTGGGGAGTATACTCGAGCTTCCATGCAACCCCTTTGTGGGCGTCTTGGTTCTTCGAACTTGGAGTTTCAAGCTTTCAATACTGGAGCTCCCCAACCTGATTTAGACTCTTTCCTACACTATACCTTGAAACCTGAAGCTTCAATGACTTGCTGAGGTCGAAGCAGCGCGCGTCCGTCATAGACTTGATGCAGCAGCTGAGGTTGAGACATTTGAAGAAATATCCCGAACGCGAGTTTCCACCCCTGAGCACAGAAGGCTAATTAAGGTACAACAGAGATGAGTACTTCTGGTGCTGTTATCAGCACAGGGCCTAAGATACGTGATGAGTATCATCGTTAGCATTCGTTACGCAGGCAGCAACAACCAAGAGAGTGGTCATTTCTGTGCCAGTTCATCACGGCAGTCGTTTTCATTGCAGTAGCAGCAATCAAGGGAGTGCCTTGATCTGGCATCACTCAGTTGTTCAACCCCATACCAGGCCGTTGGATCTTCCGAATCTAGCAAGCAAGTGATCAGTAAACTGTCAACGAGCCCAAGTGCTGTGAAAGCTGCGTATATGAAGCTGTTAACGCCTGGAGAGATTGCTTTGGGAGAGCAACAATTCAGAGAATCGCAATGTAACAGAATAACTGACAACGGTGCATATGCAGCTGATGTTGCTCCAAGCAATGTGGATTAATGTCCTGTCAGACGGTTGGCTTTTCTCGCCGGGGTTGGGCCAGGGACATTGATGATCCCAATGATCCATCGCGAATTGCAGCTGACCCTGCTAAACCCGAACCCATGTTGTTATGAGGGCGAACCCGCAAGAATAGCTCCGAACCTCTACAGTATTGACAGTCCTGAACAAGTAAAATTGTTGAAAACCACAGCTTTCACTGGATCTAGGAGAGCACGCAAACAAGATGAAAAGGTACAATGTGAAGGCCGTTGAGTACTGCTTCTTAACACCCATAAACCTTACACCATGGCTACCCATGGCATGCTGGCCTTTGACCCTGCTGCTGGTGGGCGCAGCCTTGGCAGGGAACGTCTCAGCACCGCGCGAGCACGAGGAGATAATGTTGCCTACATCTTAAACCGAGACCTTTGTATTCCCAAGAAAGCCAAGATCCTCATAGCAAGAATCCCCAAGAAGCTTTGTGTCGGATCACGATTTACTTCCCAGAATACCTTGCTCCCGCCCACTGGTAAAGTTTGTTGACGATGATTGTTGAACCAAGATGTAGTTCACATCCCAAAGTATCACCAAATTATTTTTTTTAGAGTTACGTAATCTTCGCATAGCCTCCCTGACAGGACAGGATCCCCTTTGTGTCCGCCATAAAATATTGCTCAAATCAGAGCCTGTTCTTCTTTTAGGGTTCTGAGGGGCCTCACAGGATTGGGGTTACGTGCTTGAGAAGCTTTCGAAAACTGAGGCCTTAAAGAAAAAACCTGATGTCCAACTCGCTCATTTCTTGCTTGGTACATTTGCTGCCTTACCGTGTCCATAACGAGGTTTAAGCCTATAGCCCTATGCCCTATACATCCCTAGATGCCCCATGTATCCCGCATGTGCCCTAGCTACAGGATTTCTACGCCTTCCTGCTGCACATCACCGAGGGAAGGCCCGAACTCCGCCAATTCCTGGTGAGGCGCCATTTTTTCGCAAAAAGGGCGGCCCATGGGGACTTTAGGTATGTACATACATACCTACATATATACATCTATATATATATGTATATACACACATTTATACATACACACATACACATGCATACCTACCTGCCTACCTACCTACGTACCTACCTACCTACGTGCGCACGTATATATATATTATATTATTTATATGAACATGTATATATATATGTACATACATATGGAAGATATAAGGATTCTAGAGGTCCCCTCTGAAGGAGACCACTCCGGGAATCTGCCATATGCTACTCTTAGGCATTCTTTACTGCTGCTTTTGAAGGGGGAGTGGGGAAATGGTTTGCTGCAACTATCCAGGTGCAATCTCCACGTATACCCCTATTTGCGTTACAGTACATAGGTTCCCTCCCCGCAGGGGTGAGTGAAAATCAATTGCTGGTTCCGGGTGCCGGGTCTTGGGGGAAACGGGCGCACTCGTGGTGACCTTAAGTCTGACGGTTACAGGGCTAGGCGTTGCGTTAGCGTCAGCATGATCATTAGCATTGGTGGTAGAGTATCGTAGCAGTAGCAGCGAAAGTAGAAGTACAAGTAACAGCAGCAGCATCAGCAAGCAGCAGCAATGTTCACCCCAGAATTAAACCGCCCCCCCTCCCCCCAACCCCCGGGGATGCAGGCCCAAACCTCCGCAATTAGGGGTATCTGGGTCCATGGGCTGAACCTTCAGTCGTCGTTAGCCAATACTAGTACTAGCCAGTAGTACACATTGCTTTTCCGGCGCTTCCAACTTTTTGCGTTTGACAGATTGGATTTGCAGCTACGCGGTTTTCATTTAATATGATGTCAACACTAATTCAGACTTATTTACAACGCTGGGAGGTGTATTCATGACGAGTATTTCAGTGACTGCAGCAGCAGCGGTGGCAGTACTGAATCTGTAGCCGTAGAATTGGCACTGCCAGTAGCACCAAGCAGCAGGTTTTGAACAAGTAGCAGCGGCACCAACAAGCAGCAGGAACACGCACAATTTGTGGACAGTTTTCATGACTTTTTCTTAGGTGCGAACGCTCTTGTCGTGCCGACCTGCCCCTCAGAAATCACTTCTGGCAATGCCCGGACTTACTTCTGATCCTCCACTGTAGATCGTTCCTCTAAGTAAACATGCAGCCGAATGGGGATGAAGGGGCGTCCGAAGAAGCATCTTAGTAGCGATGTGGGTTTGGGGTAGCAGCGGAGTATTATGTGGGACACGGGAGCTGCTCCTGGGTCATCCTCAAATCTGCTGGACTCTGCGCAAGGCTGTTCCACCATAGTGCCCATAAAAAGGGAGCAGCTCCTCCACAAAGAGCTCAATCCCAAATGGCAGCCGAAGTGCTTATGAATAGTAGTCTGAAGTGTTTGAGGCATTCCATCCACAATAGTACCAGGATTCTAGGACCATAATGTTGGTCTTTCTTTAGTAATCCAGTATTGGTCCGAGGCTGGCAGTCCATGGATGCCCTGTGCTGTTTTTCTCGTAGCTTCTGTCACAGTACAGTCCAAGTTGCACAGTGTCCCAAGCATTCCCTGAGCACAGGGTTTTCAACAAAGTACAATCAACAGCGCCAAGTCACATAAAGCCCCCATGGGTTTTCAAGAGAAGTACTATCCCTTAAAGCCTAGAACCCTACACCCCTAAAACCCTGAACCCTCCCCTAAAGCCTAGAACCCTACACCGCCTACACCCCTTGAACCCTGAACCCTCCCCTAAAGCCTAGAGCCCTACACCCCTTAAACCCTAAAAGGGCCTAAGCACTGATGGCCCGAAGTCTCTGGTGCAGGAAGATGCTTCTCCACCTTTCGACTCCAACCTGGGTTGGAACCGCATGCCCAGCCCCGTGCCACGGCAAAAGTTGTGTCTTTGATAGATGTCACGCATGAGACCAGGGACAAACAAGCAAAAACATTATTGCAGGAGATTGTGAGAAAAAAGGGGTGCTGTTGCCCCAACTGAGCCCTAAAACACCTTCGGCTAACATGCTGTGTCAGAACTACTTACCAGCATTGACGTAAAGCGAGCAGCGCCCAGCATTCTGTTGGAGGGTCAGGCAGCAATCTTCCGGCGTCTGAGGAACCGTGCTTCAAGACGGGGCGACGGTGGGCCGGCAGAGGACAGTCTGGGTTTCTGGGAACTGCTGAAATCCAAAGGGTCCAGGTTCCTATATAGAAGGTACCCTAGTGCCCATACAGGAAGCCTTTATATACATACATATATATATATACACATATGTACATACATATGTAAACAGGTGTGTATATGCATATGAAAACCTACTTGTCACAGTGAGCCGCATGTTGTCAATTCCAGCACATACCTTCAACACAATTGGCCAACACAAGTGAAATGCCCGTCCTTAAAGAGCTCAACACTCAGAAAGATACTCGTTTTGGTTGTTCGCGCCTTTTAAGAAACCGGCAAATTTAGCATCTTACATCCTGGAGCTCGTGACTGCAAGGGTAGTAGTGATCGAGGTAGTGGGCAAGAAGAGAGAGCGTCGACAAAACAATGGCCGTCGTCTCACCAAGGAATCCAGATCACCCCGTGTGCCAGGAACCCACCTAAAAAACAAAGATATATGTATATATATATATATGTAATTATACATATATGGTACGCCCCCAGCACATATATATATATATACACATACAGATACATACATACTTGTGAAAAGGAGACCCGGCAGACCCCTAACTTGGGTATTTCTGAAATAGTGAAGAGTACCCGAGGATTGCCAAGGCTGCAACGGGAGTATTGGGGGTCCGTATGAAGAACGATCTACAAAACTTCAGAGCCACACCATAATGCAGATGCAGTATGTATATATATATATATACATATATATATATACGTACATATACATATATATATATATGTATATGCATATACAGACACCTTCCTCACGGTTCCTCAGTATCCCCAGATGTAAGGTTCCAAAATCCTTAGTTGTCTCCTTGGGTTGGCACAATTTCGCAGGCCTTAGAGGTGGTTACGCTGATAGCCACTCCAGTGGAGGCCCAGTCTGAGTTAGGGTCTCAGGGCCAATTCAGGGCTTTAAGGCTTGGTTGGGGGTTCAGAATGTGGGGCTTCAGTCTGTAGGTTGTTCAGGATTTGGGGTGTAATCAGGACTTTAGAGCAATCTGTTCACAAGAGGAGAACGTCCCAATGGTCTCAAAAACGTGCTCTCTTGGCACAGTATATTATTCCATGTCCCAGAACATCCCAGAACCATGATTTCAAGAAGCCCCGGGAGAGGGTCAAAACCTATGAGGGGTATGTAACCGGGAAGCTCCTTTGGCCGCAACCCCCCCCGTGGTACCAGGACTCATTGTAACAGCTCCCTACAAAGGGTATGCAACAAGACAGGCAATTGAAGCGACTGTAACACAAAGGCTTGTCGACGCGAGCAGTAAGGAACGGGATTTTGATGGCAGCCCATTGCTACGCCCTCACGCTATGCATACTCATATCGCTTATTGTTGGGCGGTGTTCCTTGAACAGAGGCAGTATGTTTACATGTTGAGGCGAGTTACATGATAAGGAGTGAGCGACAAGGTCAGCTTCCGAAAAGTTACAGCCCTCTCTTCATGATGTATTTTTGTCACGAATCCGCAGGCTTACAGTCGTTTGCGAACCATTTGGGATGATTAATGTGTGGACACCATTCCGCTGTCTGCAAGTAGCTTATTCTGTGGACGGGCCTAAGACCTAAACCCTTTAGGGTTTAGGGTTCAGTAATTTTGGGCTTCGGCTTCAGTATTGTTTTTGGTTCAGGGTTTAGGGTTCAGCAATTTAGGGCTGAGGGTTTAGGGCGAAAAGGGCAGTTGGAGAAGACAATGGACAACTAAATGGAAATTAGGTTTATACATGGGCTTATAGGGTATAATTGCCCATGTTGTCGTCCTAGCTTCCTTTCATGATTTTAACATATAGGGTACCTGAAGCAGACCTCAGAATAATATCGGTATTCACCCAGGACTGCACAGGAATTACAGAGCTATTACAGAGCTATGGAACCTGGGCTGGTTGCTGTGAAGTTGCAGTAGGGTTGTAGTCCCTCTTAAGTAGATAGAGTCTTGGGGTATATTTATAAAAAGATCCCCATATGCGCCCTAAGGGGAGCTATACGGGTTTAGGGTTTAGCATTTCAGTTTCTTGTACATGCAGCCTGATTCTTTTCTGCGCTTGTTTCGCATGCTTGAACGTGACTTCCAGAACCCAAAACATAAATGGTGTCCCGCTGTAACACGACCGCCCGGAGACTTTCTTATATACAGAGGCCCATTGAGCGTCAATTATCAAAAGCGATCGGTTTTCAATAAGTTCAGGGTAATTATGTAAAGAAATTTATCAATACGCGATGAAGAACATCTAAGACCTAGGAAAGGCCTTTAGACGCGTCCAAGTTCATGAGCTCCCTACCCTAAACAAAAACATAACCACAACACAACCAGGCAAAACACAGGCGCTCCCTAACTCTAGATGTTCTTTAAGTCTGTGTATGCAAGTTCTGTCTTGTATAAAACCTCATGAAACAATATGAAACGAGGACGCAAAGGAGATCTCCTTCTCCCTTGATCTCCCATAGGTATATATATATATATGTATGTTTTTTTGGAGGGGGGGGGGTGGGTGTAGGGTTTAGGGCGATTACCTCAGAACCTCTCCCCATTAGTTTACCCTCAGTCACTAAAGTAGTCTTGGCCTGCTGATGGTGATATACAAGCCAGAACAAGTGCCAGTATAATGACCCTAGGTTCCTTGTATAACTATGGTAGAGAGCACCTGCTCAAAATGACATTGGGCCAGATTATTTTGGCCAGAAAAGTGCTCTTCCAGGAGCTTGGGCTCTCCGAGCCATGCTTTTGTGTGGTTTGTGATATGCAAGAGAGCCGACTGCACTACGTAATATGGATTGATTTGCTCATTTGTGGAGGAACGCCGTGGTGTCCCAGTCAAGTAGCATGGTGTGTGCAACTTAAGTTTCTGCAGTTTGCAAAATTCCTCCATAGAATCCTCAAAGTTAACCTCCAAAGTCCCTCTTGCAGTCCTCATATATGGCTAGGATTCCGGGGCCCTGAGAGTAGGAACAAGCAAGGCATTATGCACGCCACAGAAATCCTGTTTGTCCAGGCTTTCTCCTGGCGAGCTATGGTGCGAACGACTCTGGAGGCCAGCACTGCGCTAGTAGCATTGTACATTTTCACGACGCGGGAACAACTTCAACAACCAAGCTAAAAGCAGCAACAACAGCAGCAACAGCAATGGCAACAGCAGTAGCAACAACGGCAGCAACAACAACAGCAACAACAACAAAAGCAACAGCAACAGCAACAGCAATAGCAACAGCTGCTGCTGCTGCTGCTACTACTACTACTATTACTACTACTACTACTACTGCTACTACTACTACTACTACTACTACTAGCCGCCCCCCCCCCCTACCCACTATGTTTGCTTAAATTGTCAACA
>CAJNIZ010011170.1:0-103761 GCA_905231905.1 Symbiodinium pilosum | reverse complement strand
ATACATTGTGTCTGCGGCCCAGATCTCGTAGATCCAGGATTTCGGACCATGTCCTGACTATCAGTGTCAATGCATCTCATCCAGCTGCGCAGCAGAACGGGGGGAGTGCTTGTGCATTGACAGCTTTGCATGCAAGCGCTTGTACCCACCGCAACCATTATTGCTACACAGCTCAACTTTTAAAACACTCACACTAGTACATAGTGTACAGTAATATATTTTACCATACCTCTTTTGGTTGCTAGGAAAAAGAGTCCTTGCCCTTGCTGCGCCATGTCTCTCACCCTCAAGTGCAACTGTTTCTTGCCTTGGATGCACACTTCAAAGCCCGCAAGGTCACAAGCACTCCTGAGCCCAAATACCAGCATGCAATAACGCGCGAGTCCATGTCAGTGGGTAGCGCACGCCAATGGGCCATGCTTACATGCCGGAGGCATGCTCCATCGTCTAGACTCGAATTGCGCAAGGCTTTTTCTCAAAACAATTGCCACAGGGTTTGATGTCTGAGCCAATCCAGAGCAAACGTCCCAGAATGGCTCAGAGGTCCAGCATGTCATGCCATAAAAAAGCCGTGCACCCCTCAGGATGATCATGAAACCCAGTGGGGCCAACGATTTCTGTACTTGCAGTAGGGCTAGGAGGCTTCTGGGTTTCATTGCTCGTCTGCCGCAGGGTAGCAAATTCAACACGGTTATGGTTGTTAAGCGTATGCTTCAAAGGTTCGATTGTTCCCTGTGGCAAGTCAAGGTATCTCTTTCACTCTCTCTCACTCTTTCTTGTCCTCTCTCCTTCAAAGGGAAAATTCTCAGACCCGTGAGTTGGACTGATTGGACAAACGGTCCTTTGCCTTCCGCACCAGCTGCGGCGCCAAAATCATAAAATGCATGATGTTACATCCAGCTTCCGTGTAATTTACGTGCCCTTTTGCATATGATTCTCCAATCATCCTAGGACAATATCCCCTAAGCCTAAACCCTACACAACGCCTCTGTAGCCCTATAAGTAATCCCTACATAAAACCTAAACCCCTACATGACCAGTACCCTTCAGAATCATGAGCTCCGTTGGGAATCCTTCAGTCCAGCTCCGGGGTCCAAGACAAGCTCCTTTGAGACAAACTCTCTCAGTCTGCGATCATTAAAGGTGCTGTGATGCCCACAAGATTACGACTACAATGTTCAGATGCTGCCTCCAGAAGTGTTGTAGTTTCATCTCATGTTAGCATCTGCACTGTCATTCAAAATTCAAACATGTGGGGCATCAGGGTGAACAGCCCGCCAAGTTTGCGGGGGCACCTTCGCAGTTTCGGTGTCTCTTTGGGTACCGAGTGACACGCACGGCGAAGGTCTAAAGACATGGAAAACGAAGCCTCGCAACTGCAGTGATACTGGATCCTCCATGCGCTCACGCTCGAATCAGGTTTGCTGAAGATATAACTTCTGATTCAATGAGTGAAGCAACCAAAGGAACTGAAAGCACAGAAACATCCTCAGCTCAGACGACGTCCGAGATTGACTCGCTCCGGGGCTTCAGAATCAGCTGCCACTGCCAATGGTTCTGAGACTCAGATGGTCCACGCTCCGACAGTGCTGGGGCGGTGGTCCTTCTGCGCTACATGTGAAAGTGTGTCAGCAGTCTGCCCCCCATGGCGCGAGTAGCGACCTTCCCACTATTGGAAGCGCCGCATAGCCAGGACTGTGTAACACGTAGGCTTCAGAACCCTAGGTGGATGCTAGAGAACGAACTACTAAACTCCAAGGGCCACGTGCGAAGGTCTTCGCGCAAACGTCCGCTTGATGGGACTAAAAAGTGCACACCTGGATCAGGTATGGCGGGCGCCCTGCCCCTGATTCTCAGGCGTGTCAGGTGTCTCAATTATTCAGGCGACTGGTACCCTCGGACGCCGCAAAAGCCTGTAGAGATGCATCGATACATGAAAAGCCACCAGAAGCAGCGAAAGGTGTGGAGAAGCACTCTCAGCTGGGCTTAGCTTCGTACCCACGGGAGCATGTTGTCTGAATACCTCAAAGGCAAGACGGATTGGTAAACTGTAGGGCTAACTCACATTGAAATGCATCTGACTGTGCGCTCCTTCTGGTCAGGTTTGCCTACTGAACCTGAAGGCAATGAGTGCCCTTGAGCAGCAGGCATGCCGCGGGATTGGGATCCACGCATCGGCGAGTTCCCGAACCTCAGCAATGTCATCGAGCCACATTTCAGATTCTTGCGGACTGTTCAGAACTGTTCTGAATTCCTGCATTGGTGGAGCTTGCCGGACTCTTACCGACTAGAGCAAAAGGGCATCTTGGGCTGCAACTCCGAATGCTCACCGCTCTTCATTTGCCCGGGCCTCAGCTCCACTAGCTTGGCGGCTCTGACTCAAAACACAGCGACGTCACACGTGCGGCAAGTCCATAATTGAGCACCGAGCAGCGAAGGCACGGGAAAATATGGCATTCCGCATTGCCTCGGCATCAGTGTCTGAGCACTTGATGAATGGATCCAAGGCATGAAAGTTTGAGAGCCTGCCAACGAAAAAGTCGAGAAGCTGCATCAATGGTATGCACAGAAAGCATGAAAACTCTCTCCCCTCCAATATTGGAGTCACATCTGTTGCCACACGAGGCTGAATCGGGGTGTCATCAGTCTGGAGCTCAGCTCACAGCATCTGCCCGTACTGGCCGCTTTGTTCCATCTGCCCGGAATTATGCATCCTGAGTCTTCTGCGTTTGGCCAAGGCAAAAAGGGACATGCAGTCATTCTATTTCGACCTCTTGACTCTTGCGTCCTTCCGTCCAAGACAATGAGGCGCTGAGGCCCCCGCATGTTGCGATCCTATCAGAACACGACATGTGCAAAGAATGGCCAAGGTTCAGATTCGCAGAACAGGAAGGATGCATTCAACAATGCGTTCTAGCAAGACTGACATCCTGAACAATCAAAAGCTTGCCCCACTGACCTTGCCGTCATCCATCTTGGGCTTCCCTGACTCAGCATGGAACGGTGGGGACCTCACAAAGGCCGTGACCGTGACAAGCACATGGCCATGTTTCTCCAACAGGCAGCACGCTGGCATGTTGGTGGTGGGCGCTAGCCACGCATCAGCTCCGGACAGAAAGTCAGTAACCCAATCTTCCGGCATGGCCTCACCACGGCTACACTCGACGCGTGTCTGCGTAGTGTGCAGCAAATAATCATTGCTGCTAACCCATGCGCGAGGGACTTGCGGAGTGTAAGCGTCATGATGAAAAACAACATGCGCAAACCCGCTGAAAGCGTAAATTGAAGAGGACCTTCAGCATGTTTGAAAGCATCTCAAATATGAGACCCTTGCCAATGACTTGTCCTCAAAGGGGCCAGGAAACTATAGCTTGCCGCTCGCACCATACTAGCTTTGAAATGGATGCATGAGAATAACAAATCATTGGCCCAGATCGTATACTAGAGATGCACCAAAACAAACTAAAGGTACCTTTCCTGCAGCGGTGCTCCATGATAGCAGCATAGAGGGCAACTTCCGAGGTATCATCAACACTGCTTGCGCGAATCCCTAAACGGATGATTCCTGGCATGAACTTTCAAGCAAAGAAAGCACATTTGAGTGCCGAGCACAAGCAGCCTAACCTTTTAACAAACCTTTTGCACCTATCCCTTTGTGGCTACTCAGCTGAAACTGTCAAGACGCTTGGGAACAGTGGGGTTTGCAAGTTGGCTTGGCTGCCTTCTAGAACAAGAGACTGCAGGTGTTTATGGGAATGATTCTGCTCAACAGCTCTGAGACAAACCGCAAAGGCTGCACACAAACGGCACCTCTTTGGAGAGTGGCTTTGCATAATCGACATCATCGACCGGAGTCGAGCGGCCTCATTGGCTCTCTGAGGATGGAGGATGGACTTCAGCTTAAGGCTCCGAGTCGAAGGAACCAAGCAAATGATAGCTTCTGTGATCATTCAAAGGCTTCTATGGTCAACATTACCAACACCTGCCCACCAATGCCTTCGCAGATTGCCTTGAGAAGCAATATGTACTTTCATTCTTGGGGAAGGCGCATGAGACTTGCCTTTGTGAAGAAACTCAAGCGATAAGATCAATGTTCAGCTTTTGCGTACTGGATATTCCTTGCGCTTAGGCAAGCTGCGCTCGTTCCGATGGTGGTAGAAGGCACACAGCTTGTGCCGAGGGCAGGCCTGCAATAGATGTGCGACTGACGGCCCTCATGATACAACCCATGTAGCATGGAAGCACAGAACCCAGTGGCACCTGCTTCTGTAAAGGCTTCACAAGACCAACCCCACGCCCTCTTACACAAGAATGCTCTGAACATCTAGCATCAGCCAGTCCCGGCAACCACAACCAAGCCTTGCCACGCAGGTCACGGCAAACCACAGTCTTAAAGTAGTGCGGGTGGTAGAGTTGCTCCTGAGAGCAAAGCCATCGTTCGCACATTCGCAGGCTGTGACTGGCATGGGACTTTCAAAGCCGATGAGGGTCCTTGGCGCCATGGGAGTAAGGACAGCGGAGGCCGAGAGGGCATCTCTGCGAGTACTCCGCGCCGGTGTCCTTTCAGTGCTGGAGAAGACTGAACGAAAAACGGTCGTAGCGGTGGCACATAAGTAAGGGAAGGAAGGGAATCTGTCGACAAGAAAACTATGCAATATCAACCGAACTTTCCCTCCATGCAATCTTAGTTGCAAGATATCCAAGCTCCCATGCAACCAAGGCCTTCTTGCTCCAGTACGGGCACAGCCTCTGCAAGCATCAGGATCATTGACTTTAAGAAGCTTAGCGTACATTTTACTCCTAGAGGCCTGATGGCATTGGTCTACCATATGCAAAGGCTAAGCACGAGACCTGGCTCCATACCCAATGGTCACAGGACGTCGCGCGTCCTCACGCGTCGAGCAGAACATGTGTGCTCTAAAACCGAGCTTAATACCAACCGAGCAGGTCTCGCAGTCTTAGGGCTTGATGCGCAGGCATCTGGCATTTTTGTCGTGCATCCCGCATGCTGCTTTGAGATGCAGGTTGAACTCGCAATGAACTGGTTAACTGCAATAACTAAAGGCAAAAAACTGACTGCGAGCTGCTAGAAGCAGCAGACCCATATCACAACAAGACAAACATGGTATTTCTCAAAAATATGAGTACCCTAATATAGACCCACTCTACTCTAGTCCTGATGATGGGCAACCAAAAAAATTCCCTAATTTTGGGAAACCCCATAAACAACGATGCGCTGGCACCTGCTTCCAAGAATCCCAGCCTAAGGGGCTCCAATGCTCTTCCACCAGAGAGTACCCTAAACTCAGATTTGGGACCCCATATAGGGGTTTCCCAAAATTAGGGGTACCATTTTGGGGGTCCCCATACTGAGGATCATAGTATTTGGGGGTCTATATTGGGGACCCCTATTTAGGGAACTACCAAAAAGTCCCTATTAGCTCCTTAGATCCTGGTGGCGTCACCTTGGAAAGGAAAAAATGAAATCCCTTACAGTCTGTCCTGGTAGTTGTGTGCGTAGACGCATGTGTGCCACTCATGTTGCACGCCAATTGGACACCAGCTCATCTTGTACTTGTACATGAAGAAGTCGTCCGTCAAGGCATGGGGCTCCTGACCATGAGGCTCCAGGGATGATAAATTTCATGGAAGAAAAGGAAACTGCTACAAATTGTAGGGTATATACGATGATATGGAGAGTCAAATGGAAAAGCACATGAAAAATGAAATGGAAACTGTGTTATAGGAGAATGGTAGGAGAAGCGTAAGACGATAGGGATAATGGCGAATCAAATGGACAATGAAATAGAAGCTACCACACTATTGAGGGGTTTTAGCTCCATGGTTTAGGGACATTACACCCAATAGTGAAGAACCAAATGGAAAATGTCAGAGAAACAAGGATTAGAGTGTAAATGTTCCTTTTCGCCTGGGCAATATAGCAGTACATGCAAGCACAGAGATCACAGCAACCAGCAACAGCCCTAAACCCGAAACAAGAGTGACAGCACGTCCCCTCTCATCACCGTCGTCTCGCCCATTTGCTTTTCCATTTGATTCTCCATTACTCGGGTACGATCTCTACATATCCTTCTATGACCCCAATATGTACCACATGATAATATCCTTCGGGGACAGGCCCCAACCGCGCAAAATTGTTTGGAGGTCTGGCGTTCTGGATGGATTGGTTGTCTTGGACTTCCCAGTTCTGCATGCCTATTGACATATACACATATTGTTGCCAAAGAAGATTATTGTTGATGAAACCTCTCCCGGTGCCTTTTGAATTTGACTCTCGCAGGCATTATCAGGGGAGCTCTTTGACAGGGAGCACACATCAATCTCACTTCTTGAAGCGAATGATTTTCAGCAAAAGCCGCTGCAGCAGCAGCAAAAACACTACCGGTAGCAGCAGCTGCAGCATGAGATCAACATGTATTTGCGAAATGATGTTGTGAGCTCTTCCCAGAAAACTCATTGATGCTTCATACATCCCCTTATTCCCTACTAATCCCCAGTAAGACAAGGACCCAGCTCCTGAGTCTCTTCGGCTATGGACAGCAGCGGCACTCCTATCTCCTGCAGGCAGCCCACAGCTTTGCGCTCTGACTCTTTTGGTAGTTGGCCTAAATAGGCGGACCCCAATATAGACCCCAATATATTGTAATCCTTGCTATTGGACCCATGCAAGAAGGTACCCCTGAAGTTTGGGAAACCCCAATATACGAAACCTTGCCTTTTACGCACCAAAATGCGCGAGTTCTCTGTATCAGGGTCCCTTTGATATACTCTCTAAAGAACCCCCTTCTTTCTGGAAACCCAAGTCCCTAAACCCTGAACACCACCCCACCATGATCGTCCGCATCCCTGAGGATCTCCCACCTCGCGAGAGTGCGCAAAAGCACAGCCCGCTCCGCGACGGCACTGGCTGACCTTGGGCCAGGTAACAAGTAGTTGTGACAATAGTAATAAGAAAACCCAGTGAATAGACATGATAAGCATATTCACGACCTTTATGATAAGATGCAATGCCAGCCATCCAGAACGGCAAGTGGCGCTTGCACCTTTCAGCACAGCAACAATCCGGGACCCAGGCATCTGGAAAAGAGGTGCAAAAGCGCCGCTTGGACTTAGTGGTATTGCTGTTCCGGTTCCTGGCCGTAATTGCAGCCAGCGTGGAAGAATAAAGATGCCATGCATTCTATGCAACCTCGTCTTGCACACGTCGTTTCGCTGACTAGCTTCATACTAATTGCTATGGCCATCTTTCCAGTATCATTCGGTTGACAACAATGCCGTGAGAGACATCAGCCATTGCTATCTCTGGCCTGCCTCCAGTTGCTTTGATCCTGTTCTTCCCAAGGACCCCTTCCCTTCCTCACCCCTGCTCCCCTTGACCACCGTGCTTTTCAGTGACCATTGCAGTTTGCATCATGAGGCAATACACCCCCACCGCTGCTGAGTCATGCTCACACAACAGATGACCCGTAGCATCGTCCTGCCTGTTTTGCCACCCGTCATTCATGGCCTTGGGACTCAAAAATTTGCAGCTGCAGCTGCCTTGAAAGCAAGCAACATCTCAAAAGCAGACCTGTCAGCAAACGAATTGCTGTTACAGGCCATCCCCCTGCAAACATCTGCAGGTTCTGAGGCTGCCCGCCATCGGCATCTGCCATCCGGACTTGGAACAGCGTGAGGCGGACAACATCCATCAGAGCAACATGAGATCAACCACTGGGTACTGACTGTCTGCACAAAAAACCCTCTTGGATGTAAGCACCCTCTACCAACTGGCTCACAGTCAGCGTTCTCACACCAAAAACGTCTGGGTGCCCGGTCTGTCCAGTCCATGTTTCCGCCTCAGGGCTCCCGGAACGTCACAAGCAAACACACACCACGTCAGTCTGCCTCTGTTTCGGACAAGGGTTGTGTGTAAACAGCGCATCATAGACGGAGATGTCTACATCCAACAGAGTTCCGCTGAACTCCGCGTCTTAGCTCTTTCTCCTGGCCTTGCCCCGCAAAGCCATACTCGCCATTGTCTGGCCTCCATTGATCCTGTCATTTTGAAGATCTGCCGGGCTTGCTTAGGTCCTGATTGCTTACAGACTCTTGCTTGGATCTGGCATCCGGACTTCAAATCTATATAAGCCTATATTAGATCCCTAAGTTATAACCCCTAAATCGTAGTTTCCATTCCATTTTCCATTATCCCAATATAAGCCCCCACATAACTATGAATGTGTGTCCTGCCAATATCCGCCGCCTTGCTGAGCCTTTGCGCGATTGTCTAGATGCATCTAGCATTCTTGTCGTCCAGACCAGGGAAACCAGTCCGCACAATAAGTCTGTGACTTTTGAGAGATGACTTAGAACAATAACAGTGATAAGAATAGTAATGATGGTAATGATAAGAATGACAATAATATCAAAATAACAATAATAATGATGATGGTAATAGTAGTAACATTTGTAGTAATAGCAGTAATATTGATAATTATTATGTTAACATCGCAGGCCAGGGCTGCGACCCATGCACGGTCTCGGGAATCAAACTCCATGCCTGCATAAGTTTCACATGTCTGTGCCGGTGGTGCAAGGAGAAACTTTCTTCATGCCATGAAACATATTACAAAATTGCCGCACAATGCAAGACCAACAACCCCTGCTAGCAATCGCCATAACACATGCTGCACCGAAACATGAGCCGCTGGTGAAGCCAGGGCGCCTTGGTGTGGACGATCATGGTACTTTGCAGCATCATCTGGCCAACGGGTTGAGCTTGGCGGAGTTAGGTCATGTTAGCCGACGCAACTAAATTTGCCGGCCTATCCTTCGACATCCAAACTCTCGGAAGTTGCTTTTGTCCGAAGTAGTGCGACGTGTACCGTACAGTAACATGAATCTCATCCACGCGTTCCACGGCTATGTGAACGTACCTCCTGATGCTGAATCAAGACACTCTTTGTCCCCCCAACCCTGCGAAAGACAAGCTGATGCACCGCGCGGTCCAACCTGCAATCACGCGGCTTCAAGCTTCTGATGGGGTTCCAGCTTTTGAGCACACATGCAGTGGAACCTCAAGAAATCAATTGCTTAGCTGGCTTCCATACATGCTGGATTTTGGTCTATCATTGCTGAGAGGCTCCTCGACTGTCACGGCTTCTGTCTGGAATTCAATGAAGCCACAGGCTCTACTACAGCCCACAGAACGGAAAGCAGCACGACCGAAAGCAGCGTGCCTCTGAAGGGCACTCAGAAGGATTGAGGCCCAGCGTAGCCATGACGCATGCCCGCACCTGCCTTGAGACCTACTTGGCTGCGTCAGTGTGGCTGATCCTGCAGGCTGCCTAACAATACAGAGCAAGCATTTCTACCCGAATGCCGAGCTCTGGCTGGAGCTGGAACGATCCATGGAACATCTGAACTGTTAAGACTTTAAGTGTGAAGCCGCCCAGTTTCTATGCAGAATTCCAGATTCATCCAGACGAGTTAAGAAGCCCTCAACTGCGCAGATATTGTTTTTCGTAAGCATCATGGTCCATCGTCGCACATGGTCTGGCAAGGACCACACTCATGGTCCACCTTGAACTGCGGGTCGGACATCACACCAGCCATGTAGGCTAGAAGTTGACCCATACTTTTTGAAACACATAAGAAAAAGAGACGCGCTTGACACCAAGCATGTCAAGATCCCAATGTGCATCTGACCTGGCTCAGCTCCTGAGCTGCTGAACCTGGACAGTACGCCCAAGGTCATGGTCTCATTGAGAAGCGTGCTGCGGGTTTTTGGGAAGTGTGGGTCCAAACGACCCTTCTCCAGCTCAACCCCCCTCCTGCCTGTCCTACAAATCCTCCAAGCTCACACCATGGACATGGCAGGGCTATCCCTGAAATCATCGTAATGATAGCAGTAATAGTAAAAGTAATAGTAACAGTAATAGTAATGGCAACAGTAATAGTAAAAATAATAATAATAGTAGCAATAATAGTAGCAGTAGTAGTAGCAGTAGTAGTAGCAGTAGTAGTAGCAGTAGTAGTACTAGTAATAATAGCCCTGTGTAATTGTAATAGCAATAGCACCAGTAAACTAGTAACAGTAATAGTAATGATAATAAAAAATGGTAGTACTAGTAACAGTAACATTTTTAACCATAAGAACAACAGCAACAAAATAGTGCACAAGTCCTTGGCCTGATGTACATCGGGACATTGAAAAGCCATACTCTCTGCGTGCTACTGTGCAGCAGCTCTGTGAAATGCCACTCGCTCAGCGATGGCACAAAGTTAACCTAAACTGAGCAATGCTTCCCACTCAGCATATTCAGATTCAGATGGAAAACACGTCGTCAGCCTCTTCCAGACTTACGCACTCAAGCAGCACGACAACGTCCTGCGCAAGACCGATTTGTGATTGATGCATTCTGGAAAAAAAACATCAACTTTAGGGAGACACCACACCGTGTCCACACCATCGCAGGTCCCTTCAGTCTTCAGCGCAAATTGAGGACTCTTGCGTGGCATTTGGCTAGTCAGGCGAGTTACCTTGCAGGAACCTCCTGTGCAGCAGCAACTGTCGCTTTCAGTATCTGCAGCCATCGTCAGAGCACGGCACAGTGCTACAAGCCAAAAATATGCGCATCTTGATGCTTGAAATTATACAAACCTCCCCTCTCGGAACAACAATCTGAATACTTTTGTCTGAGTAGAGTCAGTGGAGCCATATGTGTGGGTGATATCTACGAATACCCTTTGGCACGCAGACATGCCCAGCTCCTGGTGGCCTCTGCGGCGAGCTAGTTCTTTCGGAGTGAGCCTGGTCCCGATAGAGCAGAGATTGTAACTACGAGTTCTGAACAGTGAGATGACACTATGGGTTCCCGTGCTGAATTTCTGATCGCTGCCGTCACATCCACTCTTGGGTACTGGGGCATGACTCTCTTTGGTGCCTTAACAATTCATTCACTCATGTATTCATTTGTTCGTTCATTTGGTCAAACAAGTAGTCTGCCATTCAGCCAGTCAATTCACCATTTCATCAACGCCATGGTTCTGCGAGAATACGTTCAGCGCTGAGCGCAAATGCAGGCAACTGCCATGCCAGTTTCAAGGTGTCCTGATCTCACTCAGCAGAACCTGGCAGATTCACATACGCCTAGTGCTTGGAAATACAAGGCCCAAGCATGCAGCATGGGAAATGCCAAAATTATAGGAGGTATCGAGACATGTATTGAATAGCAACCCGACATAGCATAATACTGTAATCACGAAGGGTAGCGATAATAATTCAACTTGCATACCTTTGCTTCCATTGTCGATTTGGAGCTCAACATGCTGGATGGAAGAGCTGCAAAGAACTCGCATCCAGAAGCCGCAGATTTGCTGATCCGCCAAACTAGTCTTCATGGATAACCGTGTCAAATCATGTACGGGCCGATGTTTTTGGCATGCTGCATGTCAGCGTGTTTTACAAGAACCTTTCGGTCACAGCGCGCAGATAGCCTGGTTGTCAGCAAGTATACACTCGTTGCCCGTATCGCAGTTTCTTGTGTGTTTCCCTCAGATAACCCTATCTTCAGGGACTGCTCTGGAGGGCCCTGTTGTTGGAAGCTTTTTGCAATGCAATCCAGGCACTGCTCGTCTCCCCACGTAGCATTTTGGTTCGCCCCATGCTGAAGGAGCAGACGCGCAATCTCCAAGCCTAACACGGCTCTGTCTCCCAGCACATGATACCTGCCTAAATGCAAAGCTTCAAGTGCAAAGAATGCTTATTTGGGCCAATCTTGCAATATCTAAACAAGCCCTGGCACGTTCTGACCTGTTACTGGCTGTTCTTTGAACAACCTTACAGCCCACAGGACAGCAAAATTCATATCTGTCCGCAGTCTGGGCACTTCCATTTATTGCCGCCAAGTGCAGAGGCGTTCCACAATTCCTGGGATGGAGTCATCATATAGTTGTTGCATACACACGCAAGGTTTCTTGTGTCAATGCGGAAAGCTAAAAGTTCCAACCCTACTGAGTTTGCATCCGATGCGCTCGACTGGCAGCACTCCAACATGCATGTCGCTACGTTTCAAAAGGAAGGGAAATTGATGAGGCGGATTTGATTGAGCTAACAGCCACTAATTATGTGCTTTCAAAGTGTCGCAACCGCAAGATTCCACTCCAACTCAGACGCGCTGCCCGTGAGGATTCTCTGTTTGCTCAGCCAGCTCAAGGCAGTGTGCAGACCTGATTTCGGGACCAATCTCTCTCTGAGATAAAGGCTAGATTCCAGTACAAAGCCGAATTAAGTTTTGATTGATTCCGGACTGGCCCGGGCTCCAGTCACACATCCATGCAGTTTTCCCTCTCCTGGAATGGGCTTTCTGCTGATGGGTCTACACTTACTAGTGCCACGTGAGCAGAATTCTCAGAGCCGCCTTTACTGCACGCTCAAATCTTGCTTGAAGGATACACTTTGCCAAGCGGCATCCAGCTGGGGGTCCACCCAGATTGGGATCTGCTTTGGCCTCATAATCCACAGCGAAATTCTGCCAGTCTTGACTTTTTCCAATGCTGAGATACTCTGGTCAAAATTCTGGACAGGCAGGGTAAACCAGAACCAAACCCGCCCAACTCCTGCGCAGGTCAAATTACTAACAGCTTCGAATAACCTTAACCCTAAACAGATCTAAATAATGGTTTCCATTTTGTTTTCCATTATCCCAATACTACCCCCCATATAACCCTAAATAGTCGTTTTCATTTTTCCCCAGACAGGAAGTGTTTGGGGTCTTTTCCTCAGAAGAAAAAAAGAACGCCGCGGCTGGATGGGCTGCACGGGGCGAAGACCGGTGGGCCCGTGGTGGGCCCGCAGATCAAAATAAAAAGAGGCGGCTTGATGGGCGACACGCGGAGCTGTGGGCCCACGGTGCGCCCACGTTTGTCCTGCGAAGAAGAAAAACAGAAAGCGGCGGCTAGATGGGCAGCGCGAGGCCCGGAGCCATGGGCCCACGGTGAGACCGCGGTGGGCTTGCGGAGGCCGAACGCAAGCTTATAGAGCAAGCGGTTCAGAGGTAAGAATGATGTTTCGGATGTTTCGGCTGTTGTTTCCAGGATTTCCAGCCTGCTATGCCAGCGGTTACAGAAGCGGAAAAGCATGTTTGTTATGAATTCTGTTTTTGACTCTGCCGCGCGGCTCGGAGCTATGAGCCCAATGGATCCGCGTTTGGATGAGATTGGGAGCTGCGGGCTGCAGTGAGCCCGCCCGACATCCAGATTTCTGACGGGATATGCTTTTGGTTGAGTTCGTATAGTTTGAAAATTCGGATTTTACACGGGGATTCATCAAAAAGATGTTGTATTGATTCATGGGATACATGGGGATTCATAATCGCTAAAAAGATATGCAAATGGGATGGCATCAAATGGGGGTTTCCCGTGGTGCTGCTCGAAACCTCCGGAGTCTGTATAGCTTGGACGGTGACGAAAATGGTGAGCTGGACACCCACCATCATTGTGACTGTTCACACTTCTGAGAGGCCCGGGATGGGGGTCAGGGGACCATATCAAGAAAGGCAAGGGGGCGCAAAACGCAGAGCTCACAACCATATATGATCATGAGATGTTCATGAGATTTCCTCTTTAATCATCTGAATGTGGATAAGCAGGAAATCGGGTCTTTTTGCGTGGGTAAAGGCAGCTAACCTCGAAATCCGAACTCTTTAAATTTGCATAAGGCTTTCTGAATCCCACGAGCTGAAGGCCGGTTGGAGCAGTGGCATTATTGCCGTTAATTGAGTTCCAGCCCACCGCGCTTGATTGGAGTAGGGCAGTAGTGTAACACTGCTTGCCAGATATGATGATGATGATCATGATGATGATGAAAACGACGCAGAAGTGGACGATTATCATGAACGAATTGTTTCATTGATGGTGGCGATACTTGGATGGTCGTAAATGCCATGCTAAATCTTAAGTTGTTCGTTTGACATGCAGGAACCATACAAATACGAACAGGGTCAGCCAGTCCAAACATCAGCTTTTGCTTTTTGCGATAAAACGGCTATACTTCCTTCTTCAATCCTAAACCCAAAACTCTCATCAACCTTACGCCCGACAGTTTAAACTTGCCAGCTCAAGGCCGGGCTTCCATCCTTATCCTTCAACCCTTCCCCCTAGACCCAAAAACCTGCCAGGTTAAAGCACAGGACCCTGAGCCCTGCACCTTGACCCTTCAAAACTCAACCCCCAACCTTTGAGACTCAAAGCACCTTGAGCTGCAATAATTCGTTGCAATGCTGATATTCTTTGCCCGAAGACTTCAAATTAAAATCCAGCGATGCAAGAATCAGACTATCATTCCAGAATGTTCAAGCTTGCCAAATGGAAGCTCAGATAAGCACAAAATCCAGCCGCCGATATTCTTATATATTCTTGTATGTGTATGTAAATCTTTATCGTAATCATTGAACTATTGCTATGTGTGTTCTTCCCATTCAAATCGGAGAAGCGCTGAACCGTGTTTTCCACCCACGCTGTTTGGGGTCTTCGCGTCGCCGGCACTAATCTTTTCCATTATCCCAATATTACAATGTTAGTTGTGTCTTTGCCGCTAGCCTCCAGCATGAGAGCAGCGTGGCCGGGGTCAGCATTGCAGATGCCTCATGGCAGCATCTCAAGCTGACAGCAATATGTCGCCATAGCTCCTCTATTGCTGCAATTGCTGCTACTGCAGCTTTTGCTGCCACCTTAAACTCTTTTGGTGTGACAACTATTTATGGCATTCATTCACGGTCTTCAAATGTTTCAGAAACGCTCATTGATTTTCCTCTCGCTCATATGACGTTATGCTGCTCCTTTCCTCATAATTATAATTCGTATCCTCTTCTCCTGTGTGCTGCTCCTCTTCGCAGTTGGCTGCCTCCTCATGCACCCAAGACCTTTGCAGACCCTTCCTTCTCGACCAAGAGGCTGGTCATGGCCAACGCCGTGGCCCCCACATGACAAAGCCTCGGGGGGATCGCTGTACAAAGAACCACTATGCGCATACAGAAAAAGCATGGCAGCAAAAGCAAAGACAAACAATAAATCAACAGCAATAGTGAATACCTTACCGCATCTGTCGGTATCTGTACCCTTGACGCAGTAGTTCTAACACAGTAACAAGAACAAGGAACACTTGAAGAAAAAGGGAATATCCCTCTGTAGGCCAGGTCAGATTGGTACTTGTCTGGGTTCCAACATCCCAACGCTGTGGAGCACAGTCTGGACTAGAATGCAGGGTAAATGCCATGGCATGTCCAGCCCTCATGGATTCATTTATTGCGGATGTAGCATAGCATTAATCATCCTTGATGTGATTCAGGTTCAAGCATGGGAAAGGTGTTTCGCTTCAAACTGCATTGGCGGCAAAAGCCAGAAAACATCAAACGGGCTCCAGAATTCGCAGAGTCACGAATTGGGGTCGGCACCGTTTTCCAGCAAGAGTTGAGTGACCCGAGGGTTAGGGGAGAATGCGCCCACATGTAAGGGGCCGCTGCCTTCCTCATCACAGGTGCGGATGCTGGCCCCACGGTCTAGGAGCAGTTTCATTACTCTGTCGTTCCCAAAGTAGCCCGCGATTGACAGCACGGAAGGATTGTTCATATTTTTCACGATATCCAGCGACGCTTGCCAGTCGAGAAGTGTTTTAACAACTTCTTTCGTTGACAGCATTGCCGCCAAGGACAACGCCGTGTGGTAGCCATCAATGTGCATCTCTGGAAGTTGCCAGCGCACCACTTGGTTGACGTTGGCACTCCTGTCTAGCAGTCCGCGCAAGACATCCAAGTTGCCCTCAAGGGCCGCGAGGATCAGTGGCGTGAGGACAGGCTTGAAGCAGCATGCTGGTGTCTGGAGCTCATAGCGATGCAGAAACTCGCCTACCTCTTCGCCGAATTGACAGCCCTGCGTCCCCTGCGCCTTCGGCATCAGTGCTCTGTAGAATCGCCACTTTTCCTGCTCCCCGCGCCTCTGGAAATTTGCGCATCGAATCTCCATGAGGCGACAAGTTACAGCTCGAACCAGCTCCCGATCAGTCTCTTGGGTGAAGTCACCTTCAGCCGGACATCCTTTGACCCAGTCTGGGCTGGCAGTTACTAGGAGTCTCGTCTCACTGGACACAATCAAGATGCTCTTGCTGTTCCCTGAGAACGCTGTAGCTGCGCGCTCCAGTCTGCACCAACCTGCACAACCCCTCAGCAAGCTGTTAACTGGAGTGTCATGTCTGACTATACCAGCTTAGACGTCAACCCCAACTTGATGCCCCGTATATGAGGTGTTTGCCCTGCTCGCCTCGCTTATGCCAAGTACGTTGACTGATGACTTCCCCAGTGTCAGAGTGTTGTATAGAGGGTGCGAGGACCAGCATGAAGCTTGCAATGGTGCAGTATGCAGGTATAGACTGCACCAATCGAGTCACCTCCGGTGAATACTCGCAAGGATGATGTGAGGTCCCCGTTATCTGCGGGCAGGCAAAATAATCGTACCAGAAGTCCCACTCAGAGCAATTCACCTGCTCTTCCGGGCTGAGCATCTCAAGCTCAATCCCATTTATGGCGGAGATCGTGTCCATCTGCATCTTGACCTTGCCAGCGGCAAGGTTCCGCAGCGCCTGCTGAAGCACTGTGAATTGCTTGAAGGCAGGATCTGGATGGCGGAGCCCTGCCCACTGATGCGAGATCAAGACTACTCTTCTGGAATGTCCTGGCCTCCAAGAGCACAACCTCAGCGTTCTATGTGGAGTTATTCATGCGAACTTGTCGTTGTACACGAGGCTTTGAGATAGGAGCCTCTGCAATTGATGGTTGTCTTACTGTAGGAATTACTGTAGGACTGTAGGGACCTTTGAGATATACCAGGGTTTTGAAGGATTCCGGGGTTCCTCTTCAAGAGCATGCTTTAAGCCAGATCTGAGCAGGGTAGCTTGCCCTGCTTCTTCAGGATCTCATGGGACGGCAGCGGAGCCGCCAGCTGGAGGATCTCGTATCCGCTAATCAGCCACATTGGAAAATCCAACCTCCATGACTCCGAGATGGCCTGAGTGCGGGATTCATGGGCTTGTGATGGATTCTGCTCAAAATTTGGACCCCCTTCTTTTAACCCCAAAGAACATGAAAAGAACCGCAAATTTCATGCTGCAGCCTGTAAAAAAGAATTATTGTTATCTCAGGCATCGCATGCTGATGTAGTTATGCACCCTGGGATGAGCAGTGTGTTCAAAAAACTTGCAAACTGGGATTTAATATGCAGGCTGGGCACAGACTGCGCTTCCGAAGTGGCATCCATTCTGGAGTGCCACCTTGTCACACGGCTGCCATGAAAAATGTGCCGTCCCTGAACCATAGTGGCACACATCGGAACATGGGTAAATTAGTTTTGATTGTGCTTTATCATGTCGTCTCAGACCCTTTCTTCGAACCTTGAAGGAGCTCTTTGGAAATCTAACTCCTAAGCGCAGCCACTGTTTTCCGCCATCGTGCTTGCACAGAGCGCACATTTGGCACTCTGGTGCTAACACCCAATGCTACACTGTCAAAGAGCTGATGTTTCGCCTTCATACATGCACTGCAAATAAGCACCTGCTGCAGCACCCGTCACAGCCTGCACGCCCTTGTGAACAAGCCCGCTGCCATTCTTGTTCAGTATCGGCTCTTTGCACTTGACCGTCGTCCAATGTCATGTACAAGGCAACCTTTCTGCCAACACCATGGCCCTAACATGTCCCCACCGGGCTGGAATCCCTGTCCTTCTTCCAGATCACCTGTAGGATAATGTGGATCAAGATTGCTTTCTTCCAGCAAGCACATAAGGCCTCGCTGCAAAGGGGACATGGCAGGACATGGGCTATCTAGATGGGGCACCTGCAAGTTCCATGCAGCCTCGATTCAGGCTGAACATGTGGCCTGCAACCGCCGTCATTAACTCTGAGCCGCCTAGCGGTCATCACTTCCTGGCACATTCTTTCAGTGTGGCACATGGAGACGCGGTGATGATAGTTCACTCCATGACCCATTACGGTTTGTATGAGATGCCATTCACGCCCTGTACCTCACACATCCTCACACGTCAGCCAACACTGCTTAAGTTACACGCCCAAGCTTGCAAAAGAGTTTGGAAGCTGTGGTGGCGTGGCCTGGCCCACAGCTTGCCCCCCAGTCGAGGCTGCGACTGATGATCCGAAACCTCATCTCTCAACCCCCATGTCGCAAGGCAGCACTCCTTGCCTCCTCACGCTGGAGGACTGGAGGAGCATGCACAAAACTCTGTGTGGTTGCGATCTTGCGCAATAATCTTCAGAGGCACAGTTGCCATTGCAGTGTGCAGTGAATCCGGGACCCAGGCGTGGAACTTCAGCAGCCGTTGCCGTTCCTGTCCACGAGACAGGGGTGTAAGGCAAAATCTGAGCCCCAAGCTAAATATGGTGCACCTCTGTTTAACCTGTGCTTGCAGCGTAATTGAAATGTCCCTGCCTGCTCCGCCAGCGTCAAGTCAGGCTTGAAACGCTCAACCTACAAAAGAGTTCATGGGTCGTGGAGTTGGCTGAGGCCTCCGGCTTACGGGTGCTCCATACATGTCTCAGCCAGTGGCGACACTCAATTTGCCGAAATCACCCTGTCCGGAATGAACGGGCGGGGCAATGACTGGCCGCGTCCGCACCTGGGGTATCAGGCAAGGTCATTTCACGAACCTCTGCACGTAAACTCTTGAAGGAAGTAGTTTCAAAGACAGTAGACTCAAGTATCTCCTGACTTATCTTGCTTTCTGAGGCTACCTCAATGGCTCTTGATGGCCAAGGGGAAAGAGGCAACATAGAATGCGTTTGACCCATCCGAAGCTTTAAATGCTCTCAAAACCTCGACTCGGAATCCCACAATGACGCATCTCACCTGTTTTCAATCCAAGCCCAACACTAGTAGGTCATGCCCATGCGAGACTACTCAGTCACACTTGGACACGCCTTGGATCCTCTCGGAGTCCGCATGCCCACACCGATGCCAATGCCTCACGCGCAACCAGGGATCGTTTATGCACTGCAGCGCCGGCTTAGTCGCAATCAACCAAACGCTTCAACGATCTTAGAACCCTTGAACCACCTTTTGAACAACCTTCTTGGAAGCTGAGGATACCCTTGACCACCAAATTTTGCTACACATCGGATTTTCGCTACCTGGTACGCTGCCGCTCGTGGCAGCACCTCCTTCTCGTCGGCCACCTTTGCAGCCCAATGCTCGGAGTAATGTTGGGCCTAGAGAACATGACACTACAATCAGACCGTCGTTCTCAACAAAGGACCAGAGGGAATACTTTTGCTGCTTACTCCGGTTTCTACTAATTAAAAGAGCCCCGATCATGGCAGATTCGATGATCATGATGATCAGAACGCTTGTCCACAGCAAATTGAATTGCGGGTATCACCAAAATTCAGCCTCTAAAGGCTATACCTCGAACTCCCCCTCCAAATCATATGAAGGGGTGAGGTTCCCCCGCAGGTTGTTTCCTAATTCTCGCCGTTCTTCTATCTAACTTAACGGCATTCTTGAATTCTGCGTTTGTTGTTTTTTCTTAGCCAAACCAGCCCAGTCTAGATTCAAGCCCCCGTATTCTCGTAAATCCAAGAGAGCTGAGGCTTTAGAGCTTTTGTTTCGACCCCCCAATTTCCCAAACCGTTGTTTTGAGATTGGTGGGCCCAGAACCGGGGGGGGGATTCTCCCATCACACCTGAGCGATGCCTAGAATCGAACCACGCCCAGGGACGCTGGGCGACACCAAGCGCCCCGCCACACCGTGCGAAACCAGATGCCAAGCGACGCCAAATGCCGAACGACGCTGGCCATTGTAATGCGCGCAGCGCCAATGGGAAAACATCAGGCACCGAGCGACGCCGGTCAACGCCAAATATTATATTCCACTTTGCTGGAATCTTCGGCCGCTCGGCTTCGTGCGGCTTCGCATGACTTCGTCCAGCTTCCCTCGGCTTTGCTCGGCTTCGCCCGGCTTCGCCCGGCTTCCCTCGGCTTTGCTCGGCTTCGCCCGGCTTCGCCCGGCTTCCCTCGGCTTCGCTGGTACACTTGGCTTCGCTTGGGCGCTTGACTCCGCTCGGTTGCTTGGCTCCACTCGACTTCGCTCAATTGCTCGGCTTCGCCTGGCTGGGCTGGGTTGCTCGGCCTCGCTCGGGCGCTCGACTTTGCTTGGTTGCTCGGTGTGGCGGATTTTCGTACGACCGCGCCACCGCCGCAATCCAAAAAGATGTCTCATGTCAAAGTATCCACTGTGATCCTGGAAGCATAAATCTTCTACCATCCCTCCCCAACCAGCTCTCTCAACACCCTAACAGCACTGAGGTGGGGGATTTCAAAAACAGGGACCCCAAATGTGCCCCAACATATCATGATCCTTTTTGTCGGGAGCCACAAATACCTCATTTCCCTAAACCCTAAACCCTTAACCCTAAACGATAAACTCTGAACCCCAAAATTCTAAACACTTGCTGACAATTTCCAAAAGGTGCCTGCAGCCCCAGCCATGCCAGCGCGGCGTGGGCTCATGCCTTGCTTCATGGGAAGATAGATTAGGGGTCCCCTTATTTTCATATAGGGCTAATGGAAAGAAAATGGAAACTACTATAGTATATAAGGATTTTATTGGGGTTGTTTTTCTTAAGAGCCCCCAATACTACCCTCCAATCACAGAACATCCGATGGAAAGGAAAATGGAAAATGAGATGAAGACTGAGATTATGTAGGGGGCATCGGGAAACTTCTAAGGAGCCCACAATATGGGTATATAGGGGCTTTATATGGATAACGGAAAAGAAAACAGAGACTACTATTCAGGTTTTAGGGCTTCCCAAAATGAGAGGTAGCATTTTGGGGGTAGATCCTATAGCATTTTGGGGTCCATATTGGAGGCCCAAATTTTCGGAAACTACCTTTTATAGAATGTAATGTAACATAATCCTTTATTTAAGAATTTTTAAAGAACCCATCTCAATTTACGGATTGAGCACTCGGTATTGTGGGGACGATGCGAGGGTCTATGGACAGGTTTTAGGGTGCTTGAGAAAAGCAGAGGCACCCTGCGTAAAGATTTGGTAGTCCTGCGTAGTGGGAACACCAGGATGCAACTTCTACTTCCAACACCTGCGGGCGCGCCTTTTCTCTGCGCAGTACATCTGGGTAGATGTGCTCCCAGAAGGAAAGAAATTATTGGCAATCATTGGGATCCTCTTCTTCAGCACCCCCAAGAAAGGAAAAACCCGGTCTAAGTACACCAAGCCTATCTCGTGTCCGGTTCAGGCTGTGGCTGCTCCAGCGGTCGTCATCCTCCTCAGGCCCGCGGATGCCTTCCTTGGCCGAAGGAGGCCTCAGCAGCTGAACGTCCGGGTCAGGCTCTGAACGTCCCGACACATCCGACACTTGATATTAGATCAGCAAGCCCCGGAACGTTGGCGTTTTGGTTGTAGGACTTCCTGCTGCAAAATTCTATCCGGGTCTCTAGCTGGTCACACCAGGTGCTGGTGTCGGAGATCCTGCAAAGCAGGCATGGAATTCTGCGCTTGCAATCTCAAAAGATGTCGGCAGCCTCCACTCTTGGCTGCGGTGGCTGAAGTTGCCAATGCGCATTCCATCCATGGTGTGCCTCAGAGTGCGCTTTCTTAGCTTCTGCAAAGCTGCGTGGTCCATGCGCACCAATCAACAGAGAGCGGTTCAATGTCAACCTTGTAGATTCCTTCACAAGTCATGTACATTGTGTACTCGAGGCTTTCAGGCCATCTCAACTGAGATTCCAGCAATGCGACGGTCCAGTCTGCAGAGGCCGTGACAATCACCTCGTCTGCGATCAGACGTACTCAGCATGAAGTGGCTAGCAAATGTCAAAGGTCTCACGAGCGCGTAGAAGGGGAGACCCCAAAATGCAAGGAATACTCCCCAAGGCATTTCAAAAGAATATGTCGCATCAAGCTTGCATCTGGCCGGATCACCGCAATCTAAAGGCGTCTTGGGCTAATACGACCAAGCCGTCCATGGTGAAGTGCTGCAACCTCTGATTTGACGGCGTGAATCCATTACAAAAAACTGGAACATGCAAGAGAGGAAATTTGCATGCTTGCTAAGCACGACCTGAGATGCCGGCGAAACTATGGCCATCTTGTGAAGTTGCATCTCCTTGCCCAGGTGTTGCGTTCTTCTCTACTGTCGAAACATACGCCGCCCAAGATGAAGAACGACCGTCAGCTGATTATAGTCAAGCCCACTGCACCTCAAGCCTTCAAACGAGCACAGGACAAAATCTTCCATGAAGCTTATAGCTTATACTACCGGCGGATGCAGCCATGGCCTTCACTCGGAGGAGGTACGATGGACACGAATCCACGCGGATCTTTGAGAGGTCCCATATTCGAACCCACCTGACTCCCATATTTCGGCTTGTGCACACGCATGCTGCAGAATTCAAAACAAGTGGCCCATTCGCATCCCCAGTGAAGAGCAACCTTAGCAGATCATGACTGGGAAGCGGGAGGACAAAGCTGAGCTGGCATGGGACATGTCCATCAAAGGCACATAGGACTGCAAATGCAAAGGGAAACCCGGCTCCCACACACGGGAAAAACCTTCGTCATGGACAGCAGAAAAAACCAGTAGCCGACCAGACTTAGAGCAAATGTAACTGGGAGATGTCTGGGTGGCCAGCGTGTTGTCTGCACTGGCATAGACAGCAGTGATGGACGCTTGCTGCACGAGAGTCACTCCAGAAGCCTCAACTTGCAACTCACAGGCACAGGCTGTTGAAGCACTGCGCCAAAAAGATTCCAATCAACACATGTTAACAATAGTGAATCTTGCGAGGTGGGTAGCACCACACTAAATAAACACTTTGGCACAACTATGAGGCCAGTATCCTCAGCACCAGATATCCACATGTGGCCTCTTCCGGCGCATCCTCCATGAAGACCTCGGGCCAGAGCACGCTTCGTTTCCAGGTGCGAGCATTCTGTCTCATTATTTCGCAACATGTCTTGGAGTAGGCGTTTGTCGACAGTGCATGTGGAAGCAAATTTGGAGCATGACGAGCTTGCCGAGGAACTCAGCCTGCTTGGTCGACCTCGAGTGTCAGGAAAACTGGTGGTCCTCGCGCTGCAGTCAGTTACCACTGCCATGGTTCAAGGCTTTCTGCCCTTTGGGACCCCACTTCAGTCTTGAAGTTTGGGTACACAAGCTGTGAACAACTTACATCAACTTACCAGTAGTCATCTTGTCATACAAATGAGCGCATGGATTGCGGAGCTTCCTTGACGTCAACACCAACGCTCGAGTCTGCACGCAAGGAGCTACTCAAAATGAATACAACTTCCGTGGAAGTGTGTCAGGCTTGCGATGCGGCAGCAGTGATTTGAGTAAGGCGGCAACCATAATCGTGCCAACTGGTCGGCATGAATGGTGAGCAGACACTCCTTCGTGGCAAGAGCTTCAACGCCGCATAATTGGCTTCATATACTAGTCGAAGGTCAGTTTTACTATATGCAAGTCACTACCTTTGTTATGATCCCAAGCCTTATCACCTTGGTTTCGTGTTTCTTGTTTGACCCCTTGGAGAACTTCACAAACCCTCCAAACCTGACCCAATGACCAAGGATGACCCCGAGCTGACCCTGAGGGTAACCAGTCTTTTCTAAAATGAGGGTCTCCTTTTTGGGAGCCCATATGATAAGAGTTCTTGCACATGGCCCTCACTTGTTTAGGGAAAATCCCTAGCTTTGGAAAGCCCCCTTAACGGGCAAGAACAGCCAGCCACATTCACAAATTTCTTCTGGGAATCATCGAAAGCCGGAAATCTGCTTCATCAAAGTGCGTTTTCTACGCAGCAAGCGTCACGTTAGCTCCTTGTGCTCCAAGAAGATTGTATGCTCCACACCGCAAGATGCAAATCCTGGAGCGAACATGCACGCTTCGGCATTGACTCTGAGATGACACGTGCGATGCATCCTGTGTTCAGGTATGTTCAACTCAAGAAAGTCACAACATGCTTGCAGGCACGATGCACCTGTGTCTTTGTCAGACCCGGTGAGGTCTTCCATCAGGTGCATTGCGATGCGACACCGCTTTTCGTACTCCTCTTCACAAGCAGTTCTTGCATGCTTGGGTCCTGACCTTTAATCATGAATTCGGCAACGGAAAGGCTTCCTGCTAGACCGATCGTGGTTTCAGCCCCTACAGCAATCTGACCTTTCAATGAGAGGGTCGTGTCCAGCCTCTGTATTTGCTGATATCATGCACCTGCTTCAAAAAATAGGGAAATTATTCCAACGTACAAACAACACAAGTAAAAAAAAATCTGGAACCTCCCACATGCTGTCAGAAAACGCGCGTCTTGGCAGGATTCTGCCAGAATCATGTTAACTTGAGAACTCCAGCTAACATATGTCCTCCGGCCACGGCTCCTCAGCTCCTACGTGCATGGTGTTGTAGGTTTCAGTGCCACCCCGCAAGTATTGCCTGACCCCCTCCAGCAGCATGCACGCATGGAGGCACATCTGGGCCTTCTTCAGCGGCGGCAAGCCTCAGACACATGCAAGACACCTTCTGACATAGGTATTGTCCCTTGCACGCCTCTCATCAGCCTGCCGCCGGAAGCCGAAAAATCTTGCGACAAATTTGCTGGCTTCAGGCATCCAGCACTGAGATGGCGACGACGAAGTCGGAGAGTCTGGGTAGCCCTGCCATATCAAGGGTGCAGATTGTAGCGAACTGTGACCAAGACCATGCGCCAATTCAAGAAGCATGCGCAGCCATGGCATCTGTTCTTGTAACCCTTCACTTGAGGAGTCCACCTGCGGCGGAGCTGCATGCGACACGCGTTTCGTGGCCTGATGGAAGTTCATCTGACACGCACAACAGGTCCCAAGCAGTCTTTTGATGACTGCTAGTTGACTGCCAAGGAAATTTGGAACAATGTCTGTTGCCCGCATTCAAGATCATGAGCGGGCACGCTGAAACCGTAAAATCCAGAAGCTAGCAGACCATAGCTCAAGTTCTGCTACGAATACGAATACGCATACTGATCTTAAAAAGGGAATACTAATGCCCAAACTAATACGAAGTGCAGTCAGTGTAGATTTTCAAAACTGAAAATAATTCGAATACTGATGTGGGACCCGCACTCATGAAGAGGTCTTCTTAGTGCGTTTCAAGAAAGAGTTACATGCCAATGATTGAAGGCCTTCTTCAATGTGTTGCTGCTTTCGGGCACTAGAATCCGACCATCCCCTTTGAAATCAATCTCCACAGGCCTTTATGAAGGCCCTATTTCCAATTTTCTCCCCCATATCAGGGTTTGGGCTTAGGGTTTAGGGTTTAGGGGGGCCGTCCCCAAGATTCAAGCCCGTCCACGTTTAGACTCATATGATGTCTTCATAGTCATCCAAATACTGACACGGTGCCAACGCTAATGGCATCTCTAGTACCGGTGCTAATGCAAATACAAATACAAATATTCATTCTGATACTAATGTTAACGCAAATATGCTCGTGCTGATGCTGAGGCTCACTGATAATACAAGTACTACAAACAGAAGACACAGCTAATACTAATATGAAGACTAAAACTACAACGAGTGCTAACTTGATACTGGAGTAATAAACTGAGATCAAGAAAAACTCCAGCCTGACACGCTAAGCCCTGAAACCTGAACCTACATGATATTTGCGGGTGAGGGCTGGACCGGCACAGAGTCACCTGGACGCAGTAGGCAATTTGCAAAATCTCTGTTAGAAGAGAGCTCAAACGACAACCTTAGGATTTTGTCTGCACTTAGCATTCAAAGAGCAACACGGTCCGACAGAACCTGGTTTCACACGATGCATTTCAAACTACCCAGCCTCCTTGCGTGCCGCCTTTCTTGTTCTTGCGACGGTCAGACGTCCCTTCCCTTAGTCAGATGGTAACGAATCCAAGAGATGCCATTCCATGGACTTTTGCTTCTTTTATGTGTGCGCTGTCTTCAACAAGAAACCGGAACTCCATAACCAACTTGGTGCGGCGCGTGGGCACATGCTTCTTTGGGGCCTGGTGCCAAGCTTAACCGAGCGAAAGGTGCTGGACCATGCAGCGCTAGCATAAATGAAACACGCTGAGCTGCCATACCAACATAAGAATTGCCACCCCTCAGCTCCCAGCATGAGCGCCATCGAAGAGCCTATATCTCCTCGGCTACACACTACTGCAATGCGCTCCAACGAAGGAACTTGAAGTACAGACAACGCTCATATCATGGTCATCATCATCATCATCATGGTACTCTTGCTCGACTCATTGCAGTGACTGCGGTAGGGAATATGCGAAAGATATGTGCAATCATGGCTGCGATAATATGCAGGAATCCTGCGAAGAAGAAGTGCTACTTTTGGGAATCCCTGCCATCTCTATCAAAAGTACTCACACTCACCTAACTACCGTAGGCCCCTCACCGTGAACTGGCCCCACCACCAGCTGCTGTCTCCTCCAGTATGCAGAACTTGATGGTAATCTAAAAAGAAACTCTGATATGATCAGAGGTCGGGAGGTTCATAGTAGTGGATGACCCCTGCTGCTACCATTTTGTTGTATATGTTGTTGTGTTTTTTTAATCTAGCTTTACATTATCTTTGCTGTTGTCTGGCAATGCGACGTTTTGAACTGTCCATAGTATGGATACAATCGCTATGTGTTTTTCTTGGAGTGCTAGCAACGTAGGCCCTGCTGAAGGTCTTTGCCTGCTACAGCCACTATTCCAAATCTTCTTCTGTTCCTGAACCCAAACTTCTAACCTTACACCCTAGACCCTCAAACCCAAAAACATCCTACAACCTTGAGCCCTTAAGCCCCAAAGCGCTCAATCTGCTCATAGGGGCCCGAGGTCTGTGGGGCCGCACTGCGGCCACAAATTCGCGTCCTGGATCTTCCAGAAACACACATAGCCATCATCGCCTTCAGCAGGGAAGTAGCAACATTCTCACTTTCACGGGAATGACTTCTGCGCCTTGTGTTGCAGCAAAACAAAACATGCGAATCTGGTCGTTGGCTTGATATCTACCCTGGACTTCTGTCCTACCATAGTGTATTGGGATTGTTGGGGTTACATTGGGGTCATATAGGGATAATGGAAAAGAAAATGGAAACTACTATAATGTATTAGCATATGATAATATATTGGGGTTTATATAGGGATAATCTCCAGTGGATGAGCGCCTCCAGTGGCTAGAAGACCAGTGACGGATGACAGCCGGCTGAGGCAAGCGACATCATCCTCACGGCCAGGGCGTTTAAGGTGGTCAGGGACTGCAACAAATCCTATATAATGTATAATAATAGTTTCCACTTTCTTTTTGTATTTTCCCAATAGAACCCCAGTATATTCCCAATTATAACATAGTAGTTTCCATTTTTATTTTCCAATATCCCAATATAACCCCAGTATATTCCCAATAATAACATAGTAGTTTCCATTTTATTTTCCATTTTCCCAGCATAACCTCAACATACTAAATACTAGTTCCAGCACATGATTTGCGCGGTTCAATCTGTACAGGATGGGAAGCGGTCCGTATGCCCTTGCCCCGTGAAGTCTTCGAGCACATACTGCGGCTCCACCTGGCAACGCATCGCTCGAGGCACCCTGCTGCCTGCCTGCTAAACCCTAAACCTTATTACTATAGTAGTTTCCGTTTTCCTTTCCATTATCCTTATATAACCCCAATATACTATACTGAACTTCTGTCCTACAATAGTATGTTGGGGTCGGTGATATTTGGGTTATAAAGGAAAATGGAACTGGAGGCCTGCTGCTTGTGGCTGTCTGGCCAGATGTAGATCCGCCTTTGTCAAGGAACTGATCAGGTAGCACAACTGAGGGCCTATCCATCATAGAGGTCGAACGGCTGCAGTAGCCAGGTTTCTTTATGGTATGGTGACGCTGCGGATTCCCAAGGAAAACGAAATTATAGCAAGCAGCCAATAATCCGGAAAATCACAATGCCATAGGGCAACAAGCTTGGAGGCAGCCGCCTGTCCCACGCCAGCCCGACGACAAACGTGTTAGGCCCTTCTTGAGCCCACAGCAGACCTTACTGCACGGGTTCTGACGCTATGTGCTCAATGTTGAGGACGTACTACTTCTTGCCTGACAACAGCCAAATTGCCTGCACAGGCTTGCTGAAATTACGTTAAACATGTTATACCTGCACTGAGGCCACAGCTACGAATCTCTGCTGGCCGCCTCATTGTGAAGCTGCGCAACCTTAAGCACGCTGGTTTCAGCGATGTACACTGCCAGCTTGCCACCAGGCGGAATAAGGGAACAGGAAGTCGTTGCCAAAGGACACAAGTAGTCAACAAGAAAATTTGCCAAGGACGTGGCTGCTGTCCTGAGGAAAAGTTCCATAGCTTGACGCAGCCATCCTAGTTGTGAAAGTCTCTGGACAAGCTGGGCAGTGATGAGCTGGCGCCAAGATGTACGTGCGACAAACTGCCAGCCTCGCCGCCGGTGTAAAGGCAGCGTTTCGGCTCGTCAAAGGCCATGCAAGTCATCTTGTGATCCTGAAGGGAATTCATCTTGCTTTGTGTCGCGAGCCAAGGACCAATCTCTTTCTCTTGGCCACAATTCGTTGGCAGGCCGCGCTTTGCAGGTCGGTCCTGATGAGCACGGCGAAATTCGAACTCCAGCTTCCCGGTCTTGATGTCCCACACCTTTTGCAAGGATAATGGACAAGCCAGCACAAATCTCACAAGCAAGCATTGCGGCGGTTGCAAAAAAAGATATGTTGTACAACCAAGTACCGGCGGCCGGACTTCGAACCAACCAGCACTCACCGCAACCAGAAACTGAAAACCCCTCAGAGGACTCCACGAAAGGACCCTTGGCTTTGATGCATGATCATGCCAAGACCATGGAGAAAGCAAGGACACCACCGATACAGTCCCCGTGTTGTCACCGGAGATGATCTGGTGGAAGACGTCATTGTGCAAAGCTCCGACCTCACACCAGCACGGAGTTGGAGACAACACATCAAGCTGAATGAGGGCAAAAACAGGCTTCAAATTACGAAAGGTAGTCGTCAATTTCCGGATGCCCTTGTTGCAATGGGCATTCAAAAAGGATTAGCAATGAATTTGGATCTGAAGGTAATTGCATTAAAGTAAAACTGCAGGACTCTGCCCTAGCTCACACCTCAAACCTCGATTGATGGCGATGAGTTCTGGGAGGAGCCCCCCCTGCATACACACAAGCTCCACAAAAATCACCAGGCGGGTGTACTATTTGCTTGGCAACAATTTTCTGGCATGAATTCTCCAGCATACAAAAACAAACAACAGCCTTAGCATGTTTGCTGCCAGCACACAATTGGAGCCAGGTGCGTTCGGCTCGTCTGCACCTTTGGACAGCAACTGAGGAACATCTGTCCTGCTCTTGGAATTCGCGAGACTTGTCCTATTACCCGCCCTGCTCAGATTGCATGCTCGTTGTCGACCTCAAGTAGCTTCCGCCCGAAACGGCTGCCAACAAGTAGAATTTACACATTTAGCTGGACTGGAAGAAGCGGGTTACAAATGTGGACCGTGCAGGCCAGACGTAAAAGCAAAGGAATAAAGCAACACCTCTCTCCGCGCAGTCCTCATCAATGGATAGACCCTCTTCCCTTGCACATGCTGATAAATGGAACGGCTTGACAGGTCTCGCATGTTCAAACCACGCAGGCCCAACCCGCACCAGGCACACCAGCCTTGACACTGACGGGCAGCACGTTTATGAGGCTGGAGCACAGGACCAGCGCAGGCCCTGCAGCATCAACGAAGCTACTCGGAGAAACCAGCTCGGCAGGCTCAGCATTCTCGTGACATTGTTAAGCCTTCACCTCGAAGGATCCTCAAAGCTCCAGCGTCTGCAATTCGCAGTGCTTGTGAAGACAAGTGCTCTTGATGCTTGGCCTGAGAATGTCAACCACACCCTGCCTGATCTAGCCCTTACGTCATGCTCAGGCACTAGGGAGCTGGAAGATGATGGAAGCTTGGCCAAGGCTTATGCCCGTGATCCTCTAGGTCACAAAGTAATGCTTGTTCTTGTGCCTCCTTTCAGCGCTTGCGGATAAACTTGATTGCTGGATTCTCTCAATCAGTTGGTCTAGGATGATACTAGTGGCTGATCATACTCACCCTTGGACGATCGACTGCATGCTTCTTCTCTAAGAATCAAGACCTTCTCATTATTCTCATTATTCAACCCAACACAAGCCTCGGCCCATACACGGGCTAAGACTAGATATGCTGGCTAGGATTTCCGGCCAAACACTGGTTCTCTCGCCTTCCTCGTCGAATGCCATGCAAGTGAGTCTGTCCTGCCAGTGCAATTAACACAGGGTGTGAAATTGTGGAATTCGCTGGTATAGATCCCCGTATGGTGTGCTGGTAGAAGCTCCTCCATATTGAGGCAACAAAGGTGTCAGGCATGAGCCAATCAACAGACGAGAGAACATGTGAACCGCCCTGCCTCTGGCTTGTACTCTGTCTTGTCTGTGAAAGTTTGGATACACTGGTAGTTCAGTATATCCCAAACCTGCATCATGAGGCACTTGGAAGTGTACCCACAGGCACCCTTGGAAGAAAAAAGACGCTTGTCCGATCTGCACCCAACTCACACGCGCCTGCCTTGACAACTTTGTCCACTGACATCGAGATCAGCTGGTGCCTGGAAGGTTGCTGGGGCTGCTTTGCCGTCTGTCTGTGGCCCCTGTGTCACATCCCAGAGTGATGGAGAAAATGTCGAAGATGAGGCACTGCTTCTCGTTGACCAGGACATCAAAGACTGGGGCGCTGTGCCTCGCAAGCTGCCACAGATAACAACCTACCAACCGGGCTGCAAAATTATGTTTCATCCTGTCTTCAGAAGCAATTTTGACTGTCGCAGTTCGGACACGCATGCAGGAATCTCCAAAGAAATGTCCGTCGGATTGTCAAAAATTCTGAGGTGCCAGACCCTTGGAGGTAGTTCATGGCTTTCTGAGTGTAGGGATTCCAGATGATGATCTGGCGGTCGGATCCTCAGTCTCCACAGATCATTCAGTGAGCATTCCCCTTCCCAAACAAAGAGATCACACCTTCAGGATTAGTTCCGGACCACCTGAGGCGAAGAATTTGTAATTTGCGCACCAACACCAGGAGTGGACACCTGAGGGCGTACACTGTAGAATCCGAGGCTTCCGTCTCCTCTAATACTCCATCTGATTACTGCCCCTAATGGTCCCAGAGATGTGGTACAATCGATGTCATATTTTGGCATGACTACCTATGAGTCATCTGGCAGTAGTTGGTCAGTTTCCATTCCTATGGCGCACGCTCTCACACTGCACAGAAATGTGCGAAGAGTGCAGGCATTCCCCTTCAGTTCAACTGCAATGGAGATCTAAACATGTTCACCAGGCCTTTCTTGTGAAGCCGCACGGCGTCACGACCTTCTTTTCGCCTTGGGACGAGAGGCGCATGGCATCATGATGTACTTTAGCAAGCTTCACAAGAGTCTGTGGATTAGCAGTCTATACCCGGCCAGCCCTCTTTCAAGACGGACGAGCCAAGGTCACATGCTGCGGCTAAGGCACTGGGGCAACTACGTCCTGGCATCCCAGCGTTTTGATATTTGATGCTGAGCTGCTGGTTGGTGTGTACATCGCAAATATTGATTTCGCCATCGAGGCTGCAGGTGACCATCGCTTGAAGCTGGGAGACGAAGCCAACCTACCCATCATTGAAATGGCCCAATTAGTTACATATAAAGAAGCGAGGTGAACGCGTGTCATATACGTCCGCATGGGCCTTGGTGACCCAGTCCTTGTGGTACTTCGTACGAGACCTGGATAATTGCTCAACAGGAAAGCTGAATCAAATGTGCGGATTTCGGAAAAAGCTGGGGGCCTTGCATTTTCTTGACCTTTAAGCCATCGCTGTCTGGCTTACCATCAGACTTCGGCTCGTGCTCTAGCCAGTCGTTAGCATCCAATGGATAGACACTCACCTCAGCGTGACCCAACATCCGCAGATTTCAAGCAGACTCTGCAAATCAGCCAGCAGCTGCAAGAGCCTTCTAAGGGAGGCAAGGTCTCAGCTTCGAGCATACCCCCTATCATCACCTGAGATGTCAGCATCCAGAGTTGATGCTGGCGCTTTTTCCAGCTAGTTTGCTGAGTGCACGGGCCCACCATGAGGATCTCCTTCTCAGAGCTCTTGTTTTCATGAGAACTCGGTACAGGAGAGAAGACACGACTCGGAATCAGCAGCTCCCCTTCGTAATGTGAGGACTTGCTCTCAAATAGCCCCTGGGATACCTGTGGCATCCTAGCAAAGTCCCCCGAAACTTGGCCCCCGGCTCAGTGTATCCCAAGCAAAGGGGCCTCGGCATGGGGCAATCCCATAACTGCTTTTTTCAAAATAGCTGCTTTGAAGTCACTCTGCGTTGAGGCCATTGAGGTTTTGCAACGAAAGCTTTGGCATGGTCTGGGTCTGTGGCGTGCCCTCCCGGTGATCGATGTGAGTGATTGGGCCTTGGAGTGTCAGGCATTTTTGGCAAGGCCCACATAGTCTGTGGCCCTCATCTGAGCGCAAGGCTCAGGGCGCTGTCGTAGAAGAAGATTCGGAAGCCTTGACCAGTGAAAAGGCCAAGCAGCTCCTGGTGTGTTAGCAAGACTTTGGGCCACTGAGCTTCCTGACTTGAAGAAGCAACAGCTATCTTTCTGGACCTTGGTAGAGAGCGCATGCTGCGATCTGCGGAAGAGTCCAGACCTCAAAGCATGGTGGAGCATGACGGGGGTCAGGCTTCTGCATCCAGCAACATGCAGAGAGCCAGCTGCTTGTCTGGCCCACCTGAGGACGAAGGGTTCGAGCAATTTCTGCCCTCCTTTCGTTCGTATCTGCAGGAAACATAGAGGCTGTGTTTACAGCCAGCTGAGATAGGGACATCCACCTCCTTGTACAGCGTCAAGTTAGGATGCCAGACCTCAACTCTGAATGAAGTACATCATTGGTTCACCTCCTGATCTTTCCTGATGTCTGACATGGGGCTTGACGACCCCAAACAGTTCATGCTGTTCCGCGCCTTGACGAATCCATCCCGCCCGGCAGTTATGTACCTGCAGCAGGGCGCCCAACAGACATCCCCTTCCAGCGGCCACTGCTGCATCAACACCTAGCAGAACTTTAGAAATGCCTTGCCACCACTTCAACCTTCAGATGAGGCTGCTGTTATACACAGTAGCTGTCATGAGTGCTCTGAGTACTGTGTCCTGATGACTTTTATGAGAAATACCACTTTACTTGGAATCAGCTGAATGATGCTGCATGAGATGCAAGATAGCCTTCTGGCATGGCCAGCAGGCGCGCTACTTGCAGCCTCAGCTCAACTCGGAGGGCGTGAAAGTCCCTGCAAAAAGGGGCATATTATGTTGAGGAATATAATAGTAACAATATTAAAAGTAATAGTTCTAGTAATAATGACAATAGTAACAAAAGTAATAACATAATGCAAGGATTGTACAGAGCTTTGCGAGTGTACAAGGATTGGTTGCTTTCACATCCTGGCTACAAGGCCCACGGAAACCACTCTGTTGGAGAAAAACAAATCAGGTAGGGATCCTTGGAAGCACATGATGTTTCTCATGCTGAGGATCCTGGTTGTGAAGCACTGCAACGGCTACTCACAAGCATGGCTCGCTGTGACTCAGATCTGAACATTGCCGTTGTCTTGCTTGTTGGCAAAGTCGTACACCACTGCAATGTTATTGATCATGTCCTGCAGCGAAAAAGGAGATTCGAAGTTCACCTGGCAAGCGTGTTGCTTGTCACCTAAAGGGCGCTTCTCACACTTACCTCTATGATATCCTTAAGAGAGGATCCTCTTGATCTCCTCTAAACCCTTATGTCCATTCCCTTCAGCCGCTCCGCATGGCCACACTGCCAAGCGCCCGCCAGTGCTTCGGCGGCCGCCGCATTGTGGGACAGCCTCAGTTAAGGATAGACGACTTGACTTGTGGCACACGCTTTCAAAGCCACAAGGACGGATCATCAGTACTGCCACATACAATGCAACTGCAAAGAAACCATCAAATGCTGCGAAAACATAGAATTCAACGGTTCCAGGATTGCAATGGATCTTGGACTGCAACAACATGCCGACAGCAGAGTATCTCCTGGCCCCTGTCTCACCCCTGCAGTAATGATGACTGGAAGGGCACGTTTACGTAAATGTGCGCCCTTCGCTCCGGTGACGTACTTTGAGTATATCAATGATGCAGCGTTGCTGAGGCGCTCCTCAGGGAAGTTCTTTTCCAAACTTGACAACCTCCTCGAGAATATTCTTTCCACAAACAACCCTCCCAGAGCTCTAGAAACTGCTGGCATCGTGCGCTGAACTGGTCAGCTTACCATGTTCCAATGCAGCAGCAGCAGCAGCAGCGGCGGCATCTTTGGCAGTAGCGAGAGCTTTGGCAGCTGCGGGAGATGCGGCAGTTTCAGAGGAACACGCCACCATCACCACCACCACCACTGCCACCACCGCCACCATCACCAGAATCATGAACAGCATCAGCACCCACCGCCACAACTTTACTCATTGCCACGCCACTACCATAGTCACGACCAATCCCCAACACAACGACCATGACTGCCCCCAACTCAACTACCACCCAAGCCGCCAGCATCACAAGCAGAGCCGGAAAGTCACAGTTGATGCATGGTCAAGATGTCTCTGCTTGCCCCAAGAGCCGAGCTCGCAGGCTCCATCTGATGAGTTGAAGCCCGGCGCATGGAAAAGCATATAGTTCGTGAACTCCTGCAGGCTCATGGGTCGGAGAAGCGGAAGCCACAAGCAAGTCTTTGCTGGTCGTGGTCTCATTCTGTTCGGCAGCAATGCGCATGTGGTTGCGTTTTTCTTAAATCTCACTCATGGCAATCAGGATCCGCAATGAGGCACTGGGGGTCAAGATAGCAAAGAGTGACTAGACTTAACTCACTCCCATGTTCAACTCTATAGCCACCGTGATCTCATCGGAGATTTTGCCAGTCCCACCCACTAGAAAGCAGACGAAGAGAAAGTCTTCTTGGCACGCCGCACTTTCGCCCTTACAGAATGATATGCCTCTGTAGAAGCAGAGTCCCAAGTCACACCATCTCACTAAAGGCCAACTGACATGGTCGCCAGGTCAGCGTCTTGGAGACAATAAGTGGTAAGGCATGCACACGTCTGCGCAGCACGCGCCTCCCACGTGACGCTTTGGGAGCAGCTGGCGTCAATCTTCTTGAACAACGTCCGCAGCTCCACATCCCAGCGTTTTCGCCTTGATGCTCATGCGAGAAGCTAGAGAGCTGAAAATCACGGAACGTGAGGCCACAGCTCAGCGTGGGAGGTTGAGATCGAGCCTGTCAGCCGCGAGAGAAGGGCGTCCACGAACTGCCTCCAGCTTAGCGCATGACTCGCGGTTCTGCATCATGCTTGAGGCTTCTCTGGAAATGGATTTAGGAGTGGGCTCTTCGTCCAGCTTGACCGGTTGACCTTCTTCATCCTGAAACTGGTCCTGTCAACTGGCGAGAGCTAAAACTCCTCGTGCAACTGGCAGCAAAAACTGCTAGCAACTTGCTCCGTCCTTTAACCGTCGGAGCTCCTTCAAGGGCAGACCCATGGGGTTGCTGGCCAGCACTGCGGACTCAAGGCCGCCATCTTTTGCCTCAAGGTGCAAATATTATTATTGGGGGGGTTAAGTAAGGATAATGGAAAAGAAAATAAATGACAATATGATATCTTGGCTTCTTGGAGGTGCTCAGGCTGGCTCCTGGGCCCGCAGAGGGTCGTTGTTCTTGGGAGATGGTCCCAAGTGTTGCGGTGAAACGAACTTAGCGAGGCACACCTAGTGACTCCTGTTTGGCCAGCAGCTTGAGTTACTGGGGGTTTGGGTAGGGAATAAGGGGACATAACCCCTACATAATCCCGATATTATCCCAATCTGATGTGTTCCCTTATTCCTTATAGTAACCCCCAGTAAGCAATTTCAAATGGTTTTTCAACTTACCTCGTCTTGAATGGAACGGGGACCTATGGGCATCGTTGCACCCCATGCCTGTTCTCATTTCCATCTCTAAGATACTAATACTGATAATCGTACTAGTTACTAGTAATGGTAGTAACAACAAAAATGACAATGGTAATGATCGTTAGTTGCGGAATCCGACCACAGGACAGTGAGCTTGCTGGAATCTTGCCTTTGCTGTAGTGACTGTAGGGGCATGTCCAACCTCTGACAGTCTTACAACAATGTATAGGTACTTGCGTGACGAATTATCTACAGTTCCGCAGCTCAACTCCCAAGGCCCTCGTTCCGCCCTCCAGGGTAGTTTCCATTCTCTTTTCCATTATCCCAGTATTACCCCAATAAAACCTTGGTTTTGAAAAACCCTAAACCCCAATATTTTGGTAGTTTCCATTTTCTTTTCCATTATGCCAATATATCCCCTATAACCCCAGAGATCCTGGAGAAGTGCTTCCCAGTTGCATTTGAGGGGCGGGCACCGCCAGCCTCATCCTGCGAGTTACCAGGAGTCATGGAACAGAAAATGGAAACTATAGGGATTATAGGGATTATATAGGGGTAATATTAGGGTTATAGGGATAATGGAAAAGAAAATGGAGGCCATTACGAAACAAAGGCACTTCCTACTTCTGCCTGCCACAATGGCTCCCGAAGTGCTGGATGCAGAAAACAGTCCATAAATGTCAAAAGACCACCGCAGTGCCCAACCTGCCTCTTGGTATGGGTCGTTCATGATGGAAGCCTTCGGTGTTGAGCAATCTTGAATGACTGGTTGAAATAGTGCATCACTGACCACAAGGCTGCAACACTTCGGCAGACAGGCACAAACTTGGACTCGTGTCTGTAGATGGCGCTTTGGAAAATCACATCCGGATCCAAAAGGTGAGCACGGGTACAACAGCCAATTGCAGGACTCTACTTGCCCGGCCTTCGCAGTTTACGCTGGCTGCCGCATGGGTTGACCACAGCTCATCATCCACTCTATGAGAGTAAGGAGTGATCATCTGAGTTCATGTTGGGGTCAGGAGTCTCGCGTTGGGGAACAACCCCAGTAGTGCTGCTGAAACATCCTTCAGAATTTGAAGCGCAAGTCTCCACGAATGAATATGAATTGACCGTTATAGCCAGAGTATGCTGTCTTGTAATTAAATCCGTAGCACCAGAATATCTGTATGGGCTGAAGCACAGGTACCACAATTTGCTAACAAAAAAGCATGTTCGCAACTCCCGCGAGATGAATCCTGTGCAGATTTTCATGGCACATCTGGGCAATGAAGCTGCTTCTATGGCTTAAGCGCCTCAAAGTTGAATCATGGTCAAGATTGTCCCGGCAATCTCCCACACGCTGTCTTTCTGATTCTGGCCAGGTGAGGGCACTTGCGGCTGCTGTGCATGGATGACTATGGCTTTACGCCAGGGAGAGGTTTGGCTGGGACCATTTTCAGTCCTGCCAGTGCTAGAGATGCTAGAATATGACCCGCAAAATCTGTAAGGCGTTCGGCTAGTATCCGATCCGGACAAAGCTATCTGACAGCAGATCAGATTTTCAGGCCCGCTGCATGATCCTGCTCAAGGTGGCCATGATTCTACATCAAGCCCGCTACCTGAACTGGCAAGTGAGTGGCGCTATACAAGTAGCAGTACAGTGGCCACTTACCAATGGCATACGATTTAGTACTTTCCATTTTCTCTTCCATTATCTCTATATGACCCCAATATAGTATACAATAGGCTCCATTTTTCCATTACCCCTATACAAACCCAAAAAACTATATAACAACTTCCATGTTCTCTTCCAGTATCCTTACATAACCCCAATACACTATATGTGCCCTTGTCTAAACTCCTAGTATCCCACTTAATATCCCCTATAGTAGTCCCCTATATGATCCCCTATATAGCCCTCATTAAGGAGTTTAGACTATTGCTTGTATAGTAGTTTCCATGTTCTTGCTCAACCTTGCCCAAAACCTCCAGGACCGCTATTTGCCCGGCGCCTCTTCATAATGCCTGACCCGGGGTGGTCTTGAACCTGGTCATCTTTAAAAAGGGGATATAGGGGTTGTATAAGGGTTTTTATAGGGGCTATATGAGGGTTTAGCTAGGGATCATGGAGTATTGGGGCTAGATAGGGATAACGGAAAAGAAACTGGAAACTACTATTTAGGGTTTAGGGCTCAGGGTCCCAAGTAGATGGGCACCAAATGCAAGTCACCCAATATCTATCTGCAGAAGCTCGGGGCGCGACATCCACCACACCTCCAGCTCCCAATCAGATCGAAAAGCACCACAAGCTTGCCGAAAGGATTTTTGTGTAGTATAAAGATATACATATATATAGATACGTATGTGGCATGGAATTTTTTGTTCTATTTGGCGAAGGGATTCTTTAACCTTGAAACGCAGGCAGACAACACGCACGGCGCGCAGCTTTCGATCGTAGTATTTTTCGATCATGAACTTGTACAAGTTCAGCTGCAAGCGATAGTGAATTCCAGCGCTGTCTGGTAAACGTGATAGTGGATGTTTCATGTTCGCCCAATGATTCTGTACTTCTCACGAAGCTGCTTGGCTCTTTTCCAATCAAAGAGAATGACTTCGCGCGGCGAGCATTTGGCCACGAAATCAATGCACCCTGCCAGCTGTTCTTCCTCGGCGAAGATACACCACTCTGAGCGAAAAGCCGCCAGAGGCAGCGGGTACTCTCGAAGAAAACGAGCAAGCAATCGAAGCTCGCAGCAGTCGCCCTGCATGCTGCCGCCGTTGAGAAGAACAGGTGCCTCGGATAGAGCAAGCCGTTCACATCCCTGGCGTATTCTGGCCGAGGCCGGCGAGAGCTTGCCATCATCTCCGAAACGGAATCATCCGCATTGAAGTCCTGAGCAAGGCAGTGTACCAGGGCTGTTACCGATATCGGATTTCTGCGGCACGCGGCCATTGACATGATAGCTAAGCGTCGCTTGCGTAAAAGTATTACGCGTGTCTCTGATATGTTCATGCACTCGCACGTGAAGTTCACACTGTACGTTGGGAATTCGAGAACGGAGGACAAAATCATCACCACTGCCTGAAGGCATGGGAAGCTGTTCGTCTGCGTATGAAAAGCAAGGAAGACGGATTCTCGCAGTTGCGTTCTCGCTGTAGCTAGGCCAGCAATAAGGATTGAACGACTTGCGCCATGGGCCACGTCGAAAGAAAGCCTGCGCAATCATCCGTGTTCTTCGATTCATGTCTTGCTTCCTGACGCACAAGAGCCGTCCTTCTTCTCTCACTTACGCAAACCCATTGCTGGTGCGTGAGAGAAGGCTGCACCCGATCTGCCTCCACACATGCGCCACCAGCACAAGCCAGCAGCACACGCGGCAGATGGTGTTCCGCCGCGAAAGTCATCTTTCCAAAGGCCTGCAGGACAGTCTGGAAACGTGTCAATGAAGTCGCCGCACGTGCCTGGCAGCTACTTCTTCAGCAGGTCAACGCATTGTCTGATTTCGAAGAGATGACTCTCCCATTTTCGCTTCGACATTGTCGGATCCACGGGCGACGTCACCAGATCCTTGCTTCCCGCATCTTTGTGAGGTATCAGAGACATCCTCACACGTGCCCAAACACCCAACCGCTTGCAAGCACGATCCACATCTGAGCCCTTGTAAATTCAGACGCGCGTTGCCCAGCACGATCGATCGGTCCACGCAATCCGTAATCCGTAACCTGCCTCGATTGCTGCTCCACCAAATCCATCCGAGATCTCCAAGCACAAGAACTCAATTGTAAGTCGAAAGGGTCCGGCAAAGAAGACCAGAGAGACGGATGCGCTACCATCTCCTGTACACTCCTCAGTGCCACAGCCTCCACCTCTTGGATGCGAACGAAGATGACATACTCGGAAATAGCTGATGCAAGCACGGAAGACCTGCTAAGCAAGTCCGAGTCCTGCGACTCTCCATCCTTGACTTGTGAGCGGCCACCCACATATAGTCCATCAACTGCATCGGACCATTCGGACATCTGCGCATAATTAGCGTCTCGTCTCGCATGACCCATGCATATCCACGAGCAGCACAGAGGACACACGCCCCACCGGCGACAGAGCAGATACTCTACTCGGTGACAGATGGCGCAGGTGATGCTTGCATTAAAGTGAATTGCCGACGGCAGCAGGCCCATCCAACGCAACCTCAAAAGCTCTCCGGTACCAGCGAAGACGAAAGCGATGAACTTGCGGCGGCTGCAAACAACGTCCAACAGGACCAAAATGAGGTTGCAGAGGTGAGTCAGTCAAACCAGATGAAATTGTTGAGTTATCCAAGATAGGTTGTCCACTCTGCACCCTGCCCGCAAACCATTCTGCCAATCCCGGGCACCGATGTAGAGACCGGTCGCTTTGGCTGGCAGAATAAAGTCGAAACAAGCTGCGCCCATAAGAGGTGACGCAGGTTGGAAGCAACACCACATCTGGTCATGAGGCCAACATCGGCCAGTCCAGAGCGACGCGAGCCGGGAGTTGCGCAAGCATCACCAGCTGGTTGACCTTAGCTGCAGAAAGCTTACTACAAAGCCTGGAGCTCGTTATGCTTATGTTCTATGCAGTACAAAAACACATTCGACAAGAAAATGCCTATAATAAGCTTCGCCAAATAGAGCATGAAGGTCCTGTATACATATATTTATAAAGCTTTGGGAGGATTATTAACCCAATGATGGAAAATCAACTGAAAAAACGTGTAATGAAATTCAAGAAAAGCAGAACAGCCGATTGCCAACACACAGTGCTAAGAGCGGCACAGACCCAACCTTGGCATCAGACTATTCTTCGGAATCCATTCCAGGAGCCGGATTGTTTCCCGTTTCGCGAGGGAAGGCAAGTTGGGTGCAGAAGCCCAGATACTGACTGCAAATCCACTCAACCAAAGCCCTGCTTCAAGATTCTCACCTACTCCAGCACTGGCATTGTATGCAACCCTGTTTGGGCAGATCGGGGAGCTAGCCAAGGAAGAAGTCAACCTGATTGAGCTGTCGGGATGCAAGTGCACTGGGATCTTGGGTACCTTCGGCGTACATCCTGATCGAGGGCTCCAAAAACGGATGTTTAGACAGAGTTGAATGTACACACGCAAGCCATCACACCTGTAACTAACTTGTAAGTCAGGGGCCAGCCCAAGTGTGCAAACGACGCCAAGAACCTTTCACAGCTGGAAAGGTTGGATGTAAACACGGGCACTCCTGCATTTTGCAACACCGCAACACCGCACTCTATGCTCACCCCGAGATGCTGAGCCCCAGTCCCAAAGCTGTATCCGCAAGGAGTCTGAAGCCTGCTTCAGCTCTGCCAATCCAACTCACTTGACTAGGCCGGCATTGAAAAAGGTCCGCTGTCTGTCGTCTCTCCGGACAACATCTGCCTTGTAGTCAGGAGTGTTCACGAAGGATGTTGGCTTGACTTGCGGCTCCTGCCCACAGGGATATGTTGTTGCCAAGTTCAAAAGTTGAGCTTCATGCATGGCCGCAAAGAGCTTCTACTGCAGATGAATACCACGTGCTAGAGCCTTGTTACGAGCTCTCTCTTGCTTTGCTGTGCAAGCAGAATCGCATCTGGACTTCAGCATCCTCAACAGATCTGCCATCTTGGTACCATCTAATAAGATACTATACTACTTAACCCGTCTAACCCTAGTTTCAATTCCATGTTCCGTTTTCTTGTCCACTTGATTCTCCAGTACTTCATTGGGGGGCAATCCCAGTCCTGGGACAGCATCGCCGCGCTGGCAAGCTGAAAGGCCAAGGTCACCAGGATCGTCCTCGTAGCCCACCCGTGATGCAGAGTTACCCACAACTACATTTTAATAAAAACGAACCCAGTTCGTAGTTGCACCAGGCTGAAACCTAAGCCAATGTGGCGCTGGCAGAGGTCATATTAGCTGCTAGCCCCTCGCCTGCCTCAGAAGTGCCATGACTCTGGACGAGGCGGCCGCTACTTCGGTTTCTGCGGAGGAGGGACGACTGCTGTGAGCCGGCCACTTTGCAGCTAACGTCATGAAGGCAGCACTCGAACGGAAGGACTGGGCTGTGCTTGCAGCCTCGCACTATCCAGGACGGCGTTGAAACTCGAATCTATGTATGCCAGAGTCTCCCAGGACTGCAAGATAAGGCATCTTCGAAAAGATTTTGTTTCAAGTCGCGGCTGTCAAGCTGTTCCTGGAAGCCACGAAGTCACGCCTGGCGCGCTGTTTGCATTCAATGATACTCATGTTGAACTAGATCGCAGCGTAGCCAGCAGACTGAGGGCCCATCGTCTCAATCACGGCGATGAGGTATTTCAAGTCCATGAGAAGGAACTTCAAAGCCTCTCGCGTGTTCCCTGTGAGAAGAGCCTTGTTAAAATCTGAATGGCAAATTAATCTTGAAAAGCATACAACCAGTTCACCTATGGGACCTATGGCTTCGTGGTGCTGCTCGACTTAAATTTGGCAGCAATATTGTACAGCAGCTAGGTGTAAGGCTTAAATTGCAGATAGCTCTCTTGCTTGATCATCAAGCATGCCGCGTCACGGGCGGTTTTTTTTCAGCAACCAGGTAGGCAGGCATGAGCAAATTGCGCTCTCCCGCAGCCTTTCCTCGACCAGCCCTGCCACCGCGCGGACTCACGCGGATGAGAAAGATCAAACAATCCACGTGAGCTGGGCGTGCTTTTTTAGAGCCCTCCTCTTTGGGTGGCGAGTTGGGGGTCCCTTCAGATCGGTCAAGTCCGTCAAGCCTCGTCTCTCCGGACTGAAAATCTTTGTAGGCTTCCTTCTGTCCATTCGTAGGATGGGTCTGCACCCATACTTTCGGATGAACAATTGATACCAACGCTGGAAGTTTCGGAAGCAAGATCTGCGACACGAAGCCTCGACTACAAAGGCGCTGATGTACTTTGATGGGTCCGCATTCCACCTCTCCCCTTCAATGACGACTTCCGTCCAGATTTCGTCACAGCCGCCTCAGAAACGAACTGTGGGGGGGGGGGGGGCTACAAGAACAATTCTTTGCTGTATCTAGCCCTCTCTTAGATGCAAGCACGGCTACTGCCGGCACACTCGGCTAGGTCTGCTACAAACCACTGACTTTCAAAGTTGCCTCGCAAAGTGCCATTTTCGGTGTAAACGTCTGGCTTTGGACCCTGCGCCATGTACTTGCTGAACTGCCGCAACATGACACCAGTCTGGTTTGGATGTAGAGCACAGCCAACATGCCCCGCCATGCCATACTCCCACGGTGTGTAGGCGTTACACCAGTTCCAGCCGCCAGTCCCTGCCCCGCAGGAGTTCAACGGGTAGTTAAAGTTGGTCTTTCCGTGGCAGCCGCATCCGTGGTGGCTGCGACTGCCAGTGGACCCATCACAGGGAAATAGGCATTTCACTAAAGACGGAAGACTGCTAGAACCAATATAGCCTTGCGGCGTGTTGGCCTCAAATAAGCTCAGTTCACCAGCCGTAGCATTCCAAGCCCTCTTGTTCAGCAGCGACCAAGATGAATATCCTACCTCGTCTTCAGCATCTTCGCAGCCAGGCTCCGAGGTGTTCATGCAGACCCTCCATGCTTGGTCTAGGCTTCTCCACCAATCAGACCAGTCATCCAGTCGCAGAAGCACTCCGCTATTCTCCATCCTGAATGTGTTTATACATGTTTCCTATCAAGAGAGGCGGACGCTTCTTGTATAACACAAGAAGTAGTGAACATCTCGAAGGAGCTCATTGCCAAGCAGCTCAAACTTGGCATTTGCCTCCTCTGCAGCCAACCCAGCTTCTGCTTTGGTGTAACAATGCCTCAGAAAGCTTGGAGGTGATTTGCCAGTGTTTGCCACTGGCGCAGCCGAAACCAGGAAGAGGCTCCTGGTGCTTCAGCACGGAAGTGTTGCAAGATCCCAATTGCCAACTTCATGTCATGTAGACAAATAGGCCTGAGCACGGATGACAAGCAGCTCGAGGAGGTGGCCATGGCTGCACATTACCAGAGAGCCTTGTTAGCTTCAGACAATGGCACACGTATTCAAGGTCAGTGGAACAAAGTGGGCACCGGATCTATACTGGCGGCTGAGTACGCCATCTTGCGCATGAACGGCGAGCGGTCGTGCTTCGCTGACAAGTGCTTGATTTGCCGAATCACACTCAGAAAAAGTCGCATAGTGTGCCTTCGTCCATCGCTCCTGGTCGAACTGGCTGCCCTTGACGGAGCAACCACCCACCTCAAGCATGACATGTCTCTTGCCCACATCAAACGCTCTCCCTCAGCTTGGGATAAGCAAACCCTCTCGGCTTCGCCGCTCTGGGTCAACCGCTGAGCGGTTGCTGGCAATGTGCACCATGAAGGGTGTCCAACAAGACCCTTTCAGAGCTCCCTTTGCACCCCTTCCTGCGAAATCTCCTGCGGACTTCTGTCAATTACCGCAATCTGGAACCGCCTTGGTAACATAGAGCGCCCACTTGATAAGGGAAGCAAATGAGACCAGGGCTCTATCCCTTTCGATTTTGAAAGGCAACTGCAGGGGAGCGCTCCTCTGCAGAAAGCTCACGACCTGCCATCAGACTTCTTCTACACAGGACTTGCGGAAGCAGACACTTTCAGTACTGTACCACCAAGGAAGCCAGGCCTCCTGCATGAAACACAAGAAAGCCTCAGCAAACTCGGCCAAAGCAGAATGCCTCCGAATCTGTTTTGACCAGCATAATGCACTTCTGAATTCAGCCATCTAAGTTTGGCACGTGCATGGCGGAGCCAAACTGCGATGCCGTCCAGAAGTTAGACAACCTCTGTACATCATGGGAATATGGGATGCAGCCAACAACTTCAACAACACCCGAAAGCATATTTGTTTGTGCTTTAAGAACTACAAGGAACATGAGATTGTCAGCCATGAAGAAGTTGCTCCACGGTTGATTCTAGACTGGCTCAGAGCGGATCGGCAAGCCACAATCCCGCACTGATAGGAGCATGTAAGGCTTTCTGCAGGTTTAATCGCAAAGTCTTAGAGCTGGTGCTGCTGAAGCTTGGGTACTGAGTATCTTGCCCTGCATCATAGCCGTAGAGCTCGAAGTCTTTACCGCCAACCTTCTACATGTTCGCAAGTCGGGCAAGGAGCAGCGTCTTAGCACGTATGACCAAGTACTACCAGGATTTACTGGGTTGCAAGGCCATCTCACGTGCTGATTCACCATGCACAGCTTCAATGAGGCCTTGATGGTTGAGTGGCTGCCACGGGGCACCAGCCTGCACAGCGCGCAGTGTCAGAAGGGGAGCGTATATAGCTGAGGCACATGCTGCTCGCGCGGCGGCACTCACGAGGAGAAACATTAGCTGGATCTTGCTTTCCTTCCCTTCTTGGCCAATTAGGGAACAGGGTGTGCCGGCTGGCCTGTACTGAGACTGCGTGGTCGGTAGCTTTGCCTTCTTGACCTTGAACCAACACAGTCTTGCCAACAGTCACACCCAGACTCTCCAGGCGCAACGTATCATGACCTAGCCCACTCTGCTTGAACTGACGTAATGAGCTGCGAGCTAAAGCATCCAACAAGAGACATGCCTGCCCCCAGGCAGCATTCACCTGTGACAAACAGATCTTGGCATTAAGCGCTGAAATACGTGTTCTGTGGATATGTGTCTCCAAGCGATGTTTGCATGACACCCCTGGGCTTTGCAAATCCTCTTGCCTCCTCCCACGGCACGGGCTGTTCAGGCAAACGCCCCATCCTGGAAGCGGATCGGGGTCACTACATGCGATTTGGAACTTCTCCTATCAACGTCACCCTGCAGGTGAAGGCAAAGCTCAGCAAGCACGTTGAACATCCAAGCCAGGTGCAGTCACATGACAGGGCACAATACATTATGAGACTGCATCAAGTTGGAGAAATGCATGTGACGTCCGGGCATTTGCACTTCGTGTCCTGAAGCCGTTGATGGTCCCAAAAGGTCCATCCTGCAAGCACGCACGTCAGCGACCCCATCTCAGCCTCTTACGACGGTCAAGTGTCTGCGCTACAGTCTTCCGGCTCGGGCATAACATTGGGACACAAACCTGCAGCATGTGAAGGCACACATGACACACCTAGTTTCAACCTATGGTCTTGCGGTCTCGCGCAAGTGAGGCTAGGGAGTCACTTTGGTCCTCCACTGCACATGCAGCTACAAGGTCGGTTCAAACATACCCGACCTTGAAGCGGCAAATGCCCTTTAGGCAGCTGTCGAAGCTCTTGCACGTCAAGCTCGAGTTCTGCATACTGAGAGCCCTTGCAGCCCTGTCAGCGTGCATGATAGGCGTGCATGCTTTTTGCAGGAGCCATTTGTTGATCAGTTTTGCTATGTACAATACATCCACCGGCACTTTGAACTCCATCCTCACAAGAAGGCTGGCTGACAGGCTGTGACTGCAGCTTTTTCTCAAACCACCTCTCCTTGTGCAGTTCAGAAGGATCTGTTGGACAAGATCTTGGGGGCGACCAGAGTCCATGCATAAACAGCTAGGCATACCTGACATGTCAGCACGAGTTTGAAGCAGGAAAGCTGACGCAGCCTCTAGAACATGCCAGCAGCATGCACGGCCAAGTCACAAAGACGGTCGAGGCTCGCACGTTGAATCGCAACCAACTCACCTCTCCAGTGCAACGCAGTAAGTGATTTTAAAGTTTCTGTCACTGGCAGCCACGAGGCCCGCGGAGCCAGGACTGAGGTCACATAGAAGTCTGCAAGAAAATGGACCCCACAGCGGAGGAGGAAGTCATTAGAATCCTCAGCACCGTACGTAACCAAGCAGATGGCGAAAAGGCAAATCAAAACTCTTAGCACAGCCGCACGCAAGGTAGTGTGACACGCTGATTGCTACAGGCAGCGAAGGCGTCATCGTTCTCGACAGTCGCAGCGCTGCGCCCAGCAAGGTGTCTGTTTCAAAGCATCAGCTGAACGGAAGGTGGGATTGGGGTGAAGGATCAAAACATGCAAAAGGATCCAAAGATGAGCCAGAAGATCAGAAAATACTTGACAGGCTGATGCCCAGGTGAAGAGTAGCTAGGGATCCAATTGGAAGCCGTTCTGGAAACAGCAACGACTGCAAACTTCCGCGTCTGCTGTAGGTCAAAGGCATGCCAAGCATCAAAAAAAGCTCGAGTCCATTCCAGAAAATAAACTAAAATGAAGCAAGTGGGGGTTTCCAGAGGTGGATTTGTCTTCAAGTTAACAACTCTGGGAGGAGTTGGGGCAGGGAGGGCGCAGCCCTGCCATTGATAAACATCGAGGCACATTGGCACTGCGAACATAGTGATTTCACGACTCGCTTGGAGGCAAAAGTGCACGGAGTCATTGAGGGGCTGGGAGCCAACCCTCCCAATTTGCAAACACCCTGCTCTGGATGATCTTTAGTTAGTGCAAGTATGCACGGCTACTGCAGGGTCAGGCTCTCCAGAAGCGCATGTTGCCTCAAATAACAGAAAGGGTGGGGGCCTGGGTGTGCAGCCTTTCTGCCACCACCCGATGCTTCAAAAGCCTCCAAAAAGACTATGGTCTCTGACGAGCGTATCCCACACCATAAACCAAAAGCGTGTACACCACAAGGGTTGCAAGAACCCGTCTCACCTGCATTCCCTTCTTCCTTGATTCTTGCCGCCTTTCCTCCTGCCTTGATGTGCGTATCTGTGTTTCTTGTTGCTTTTTTTTTTCCTGCTTTGCTTTCTGCTGGATTGGCTGCAAACATGGGTCCACGCTCATGACCAGGCTCGCAAGGCAGGAACCCAACCTGGCAGGGCTGCTGCTGATGGCAAAGTAGACCAGGGAACAAGCGGGCACCAGGAGGCCATACCTTGGATTCTTCGACTTTGCACGTCTGTCAGGCAGGTTGCCATGCTGCTTGGCCACATGGTGGTTGGAACATCGTCATCCAGGGAGTCGCCGCTATCTGGCCGGATCTCTGCCACCTGGTGACAGAGATAGACGTTGTAGGCGAGCATGACCTCACAGCAAAAGAGCAAACACTCGTGCAAGTGAGGAGGTATCTTCTCGCATCACAGATCCCAGCCACTGATGAAGTCATCAGAGAGCCATGCTCGCACCAGGTTGTGATGCTCATGCCCAATAGTAGGACTGAAAGGATAAAGGAGGCGACCACGCACCAGATTACCTTCCATCTCGGAACAGAAGTAGGCACACAAACGTGAGCGCAGCTACCTCTTGCCGTTGCTTACAAAGAACAACCGAGACAAGATTCCTCTGGCTCATTGACGCAAAGGAAGATGGCTGCCGCTAACCTAGGTCTCACTCACTGATCTGCAGCCGAGTGGCTACCCCAAGTCTTCAGAAATTCTCAAAATGCAAGGCCAACTCAGAATTCTGAAAAGGCCCTCCTACATAAGGCCAGCGCGAGCCAAGAGCCAGCAAAGCAGAGATTGCCACCATGGCACCCAAGCGCCAGCTCAGGGCCTTGAGCCCCTTTAGTCACGAACAGGGTTTTGGGCTTCCGGTCCAACACAGTCCAACACTTCTTGGGGAGGCATTCCTGGTCTACCATCCCACGAGAGACTCCTTTAGAACCTGAAGCCAGCCTTTCCTTAGGCCGCAGACATCGCTGCTAATGAGACGCCGTCTCATCTGCACCTTACAAACAGCATAAGTTGGTGCAGACCTTCTGCAGGGAAGGCAGTAGCCCTTGGCTTAGATCACCAGATTTTGGCCCCAGTTGCCGCATCGCTGTACAAGCGGTCATTGATGTTGTAAGCCCAGTCCATGAAGAGGACTGCCTGCGTGCAAGCCAAAATTACATGCAGTCAAGCTACCCTTGCAAAGGAATGCTGCATCAAGCAAGTGGAGCATCTGAAACCTGCAACACCCGATAGGCTGCAGCCGCAAACCTCAGGATGGATGGTATGTGTAATGCGACATCCTTGAATGTAGTGCTGCTGCCCAGACATTCCAAAGTTCTCGACAGCAATGAAGAGGCCAGAAGGAAGGCAGAGAGCAACCAACAGCAATATGAACCTCACAGAGAGCCAGCTAGAAACAAAGGGTGACTGAGGCAGAATGCCGTCACATGCTGGAGTGAGAATCATCGAGCAGAGCCCACTTCCCAAAGCAGATGAGCTGCTGTATCAAAGCGACTAACCTCGCTCAACACCAGTAACTAGGTCTGTGTTGGCTGGCGGTCTCTCACGATTCCCACAGGAAGCAGAAGCAATGCAGTGCAGCCGGAGCTCACAAAAACCACGACCCGGTAGAAACCCTGCGCGCGCCAAAGCGGGCTGAGCGAGCCGTGCATCGTCAGCACAGCCAACCTGTGGCTTCGCGGTGGAACATGAGAAAGCAATGCAGCCGTCGACAGTGGCCGACTTCAACTTGTAACCACGATTCTTTTTTGTCCAGGCACATGACATAGATGATGAGCGAGGAGAAACCAGCGCCTAAACCCATAAGCACAAACACAGAAGCTGCTTGGGAGCAGATCTCCAGACTGAGCCACGAGGCGGAAAGCAAGCTGGTCTCGATAGCAATACTCTGTGTCCGGCGGGGCTGGCACTATCTCAGGACCTCTTCGAAAGCACTTCCACAAGCTTGCGCAACATCGCTGAGCTTGCAGTTTCCGCCTTCACATGCGCATATTCCAAAGCTTGCGTGACTGCTTTGACCTCAACTCGCAGATTCACACCGTCCCAACAAAGTCACTGACAGGGCCAAAGACTTGTGAGGCAATGGCAAACACCCGGCGCACCCTGGCGCAACAGCAGCGCCAACAAAGCTGCCAGGCCCTGCACCAGGACCAAGAGCCTCAGAAAATGGAGATTTCATCAAAGCCATTATGCTTGGCTTCATCGAAGGAGCCAGTGGGAAAGCATCTTCGACTCCATTGCCGGGAGGTTCTCGGCACATGCCCTGTTGCGCAGAGTTCTCACGTGCTGACAGCTCCTACTATCTACCGTTACGATGCAATAAAACAAGGTCATTCGGCGGCTGCGCTTGCTTGCTTGCTCTACATCAAAGCACAGAATGGCAGAACAAGAGTACACTGAAAAAATCTGGCACACCATGATTCTGCAGTCACCTTCTACACGCCTCCCTATGCAGGATCGTTAGCTGGACGCCTTCGCTGGTTGACACAACAAGAACCCTCATCCTGTTTTGAAGATTTCTCAGTGGCGACGTGCAAGATTTGTGGACTGACGATGGGACGGCTGCAAGAGTCACACAAGCCATGAAATGGCCAAGGTGGCATGCATGGCGGTCGTGCACATGATAGCAGCATGTAAACGACTGTGCCCTCCCAACACGGCAGGTCCTGGGAAATGTGGAACATCTCCTGTCTTCTGCTCACACTGTTCAACCACAGGACTCCCAATACAGGCTGAGCAACTCCTCCATCCGACTGCAGCATAGAGGCCACCGGCCTTTAAGCAGGCCAGCAGCACGTTCAGCACATTTGTTTTCCGGAGACGGCTCAGCTCTGCGGAGGCCTCAATTCATTTGACTGCAGCTGGCGGAGCTTCCAAATTCTAGAATCTCGCAGAAGCCTACAACCCCACCAAGTTGCAACACTCGAGTAGTCACTCAAATGATCTCAAATGATGACCAGCTTCAAGAAAAAACTAACTCGGCCACGCTTGCCAGGCAAGGTATGAACGCATGGCTGGTCCCCGGCATATCGAATAGCAGCGGCGGTAGCGGCGCGCTCCTCAGCGTTTCAGCAGCTTCTAGCTTACTTTAGCATATCATGTAGGGGGATTAGCTCGAGTGGTGACCAGTCTACTGTCCTAGCCCTGACCGAATCTGATCGTCGATGGTGCATTGACTTCCACATCTAAGAAGTAACTGTTTGCAGCAGCACTTGCGACCAACATGGTTGCGTGTATTTAGTTTGCCTGGGGATTTTGGGCTCTTTGGGCCTCGGAGGACTTTCGCGAGGCATTGGTTTTAACAGGGGATTCATGGTGTAGTGAAAAGCATAATGGGAAAATACTGCGCCTGGTAATATTTCGTACGCATGGCTCTGAGGACTTTGGAACCCAGAAAGTAATTCGCGCAAACGAAGAAGTCAAACACTTTTCAGCAGATTGCTCCGAGAGCCACAATCATGCTCATGTCCCAGCAGATGGTACCGCCAGAAGAACCAAAGCGCGCTCAGTCCAGGAGAGGATTCGGGTGTAGTGGAAGTCAGAACCGCGAAAGAATAGCTTTGTTGGAACACGCGAAGGCTAGAAAACACGGCGCCTGCTGACATTACGTACACATACCGCCTAAGAGGCTTTGGGAACCCAGAAGTAGCTTGCGCAAATGAAGCCGTTTAAAACTTCTGCAACATTGCTAGAACATGTTGTCATCCCCCCCAACCCGAACTCTAGACAAATCAAAGCCAAATCAAGAGGTGCGGGGGCCTCTTCTGTCTCCTCGATGTCCAGCTGATATCCAGCAACTTTGACCCAAAAGTCGTCTTCCTTTCCAGCTACAGCATCAGAAAGGCACACAAGTCCGTGACGTAGAGCCAGAAACCAGAACCGCAAGTTCTCGATGATTCAAGTTTCAAACCTGGACCACGCGATGTTGGACGCAGGTAGACGACAGCGCATTGAACAACACGCTGGCAAGCTCAGGCAAATCTAGGTGCCTCTGCGTTTTACAATTCTTTTGACGAAGGATACTGTCGCTAGTGGCAGTACAAGTACGCATGATACCACTGCGGCCGTCATTGCAAGAATTACTCACACTATTATTGTGCTTGCGATGTTTCAGAGCTCCAAGCGAAGTTATTCCTATCACAAGTGATTCTGAAACATTCTTGTATGTGTAGGAAACCTGCTCCCGCCTGATCTCATCTTCATGAAGAACTTTATCATCAGTGGACTCCCCTGTCGAGACTTTCTTTACGTTGCCTATGGCACGTCTCTAAACTCAAAGCGCAAATCCCAAAGCACAAACCCTATACCTTTCGCCCCCAAGACACTGGACCTTTAAACCCTGAAAAAGCGCATGACCCCTGTGCAAGTGTACAACTTTTACATGCTCCCGCAGCAACCCTAGGTAATGACAGACGTGTCGTACACACCCAATATAGAATCAGCATGAACACCAGAAACAACCAAATGAGCTTCAATCACTATTTCCCATGTAACTAATGGACGTAGATTCCTGTTTAGGGATCACTAGGAGCTCTACTAAACGGCCAAAGGAACCCTTGTGTCCGCTCTTAATGGTCCCTTGGTAAGCCTAATACTGACAGTACCTTATGTACATACCAGACACAAGGAACCCCAACTTACTAGTTCTTTGTAGGGAATAGCGGAATATAATGCCTATCCTCATGTACTATGTTCCCTCATTCCCTGCTCAGAACCAGTAAGTGAACCGCGAAGGAGCAGTAGCTCTAAACTCCAAGTATCCTTAACAACCCCAACAGTACGCTCCTATAAAAACCCCCCTCTAAGGCGTTAAAACCCTGAACCCTAAACCCTAAACCGTGTATGACACCCCTTTGAACACCCCTTGGAGGAGATTATAAACCCTAAAACCTAATCCGAAACCCTAAACCCCTAAACCCCCAAACCCCTAAACCCCTAAACCCTAAACCCTAAACCCTAAAACCCTAAACCCTAAACCCTAAACCCTAGACCCCAAAACCCTAAACCACTAAACCCTAATGGCTCAAAGTCGCAGGGCCTCCTTTTGGAGTTGTTCCTCCAGCTGCCGCTGGCGCTCGAGTTCGCCCTGGATCCAGGCTTCTGTCAACTTGCTGGCTGGTGGTAATATGGGTTTAGGGTTTTAGGGTTTAGGGTTTAGGGGTTTAGGGTTTAGGGTTTAGGGTTTAGGGGTTAGGGGTTTAGGGGCTTAGTGGTTTAGGGGTTTAGTTTTTTTTGGTGGTTGAACCTAGTAAGATAATATTCCTGATATAAAATACAATACCCAAAAGGAGGATATAATCTTACTCTATATTGGGTACCATAATATCCCCAAAAAAGATACTACTCATATGGATGAACGGGAAGAAAATAGAAACTACTATTTGGGATTTAGGGTTCCGGCTTAGGGTTCAGGGTTTTGAGTCTAGGGCTTGGGGTCTTGAGATTAGGTCTAGGGTTTACGGCTCAGGGATGGAGATTTAAATGGAAACTACTACATTTTTGGGATTCATGCAACCAGCACGTCAAAGGTGGCGCAAGAACAAGCTGGGCTTTAAGTTTGGGGATGAGGCTTTGCGTGCGAGAACTTGGGATAGAGCTTTAGGGAACAGGGCTTAGGGTTGAAGGTTGGGGGGTTCAGATTTTTCGGGTTACAGCTCGGGATTCGCCGCAAGGCAGAACACCACCTTCGGATAGGGATATGCTGTGATTCTTTGGGGCTACAGGGGTTTGTAGGCCTAATGCAATCTGTGAAACTCATGATGTGGCGACATATTGCATAACAAAACCAAACAGTCAATTATACGTACTGCAAAGCATGTTGTGTGTTCTGATGTAGAACTGTACGATAAGTGGAGGTGGTAAGATAAAGCGCCAAATCATACATGGCCTGGTACGTACATCAAAGGATCCCAGCCATTTCATCGCCACTTGCTGATCCAGTAGCGCTGAACCCTACTGCTGCAAAAGCTGCTTGACTTGCAGATTTCCCGAGGCTCCGGCAACGAGCTCAGCTTCCTCCTTCCCGCACGCCTGGCTGCTCCCAAGATCTGACGGACATATCTTTCGAAACGCGTCGTGGCCTCAATATGTCAGATTGCATACAGCTTAGAGGAGCCTCCTCAAGGGAGAGGCCTGGGTTAAATCAAGAATCCGTAGAGATTGGATGGGTCAGGCCCTTGAGATTCTCGCGCCTCTAATTCACTGAGCAGCTCTTGCTCCTGGCGCTCCATCTCAGAGATCTCCGCCTGAGATGCAAAAGCTCTTTAGTAGAAACCACCTCTTTTGGGAGCAAGCTGCTGAAAGCTAGGATGTGGATGCAACAACCTGGGCCCTGCTTCTCAAACTACAATGAATCCTGCCAATAACCCTCAGATGATTGCCAACAGACCACGCCCACGTACAGAAGCACAGACATATCCACCAGCCAGTGCCGTCCGAGCTGCTTCAAGCGCTGCCTGGAAGAGTCAAATGCATGCCATCTGCCCAGCCATGCATTCCAAACGTGCAAAGGCTTCTGCTCATATATATATATACATATATATATATGTATAATCATCTACTGCATCGAAAATGTGAAACCGTCAGACCCAAACCAATCCCAGGCCTCGTCGGCGCTCGACACTAGCTCCTCTTGCAGGCGCTGCAGGGCCTGAGCTGCAAGTCCTGTGATGTCATGAGTGCAATTTTCAAGACTTACTCCTTTTCCTCCGAAATGCTTGATGCTTATGATCTTGAAATTAAGGGCTTAGGCTTAGGTTTCCTTGTCCCCCTGCAGAGCCTCATGCCGTCAAAATGTCGGCCTGCCTTGTTGTATGTATCGCTCTCTTCGGCGGCCTGCGAAGCATTTCAACGTCTCACCCCCAACAGCCGCTGGGCACAGCTGAGTGCAGAAGCTTAGCAGTTTTCCTGTCAAAGCCAAGCTCATCAGAGGAGCGCGGGGCTTCAAAGCCTTTCAGCTCCCACTCAGAAAGGATGCCTTTCTTCGTGGAAGCCACTGTTGAGTTTGCACACTTTCTTCTGCGAAAGCTAGTGGTTGCTCACCCATGCAGGCCTTGTATAGACAGGCTGTTTTAGTAATGGACAGACGCTTGGGTGTGCCAACGAGCTCCGGCAGGTCACAGCTGCAAGCGTTGTACTGGGACAACTGCAACCATGTTCTTCCTGTAACTGACGCTGTGAAACTCTGTCGACTTTTCAGGGTGCGCTCACAGACTTTGTCTGGATGATGCTGAAATGTCTGGAGAACTTAACTTAATCATGTGCATTTACCATGAGTTGCAGGCCTTGGTGGCAACAGGAAATTCTGCCAATGCCGGCCTTTTGTCTGGTCTGGGAACAAGAACTTCCTGACAAAGCTTCGGAGTTCTGGCAACCACAAACACATGCCCCTAAGGAAAGATGACAGCCTGGCATTTCCCAGCGCCAGCAAGGCCTACATGGCCACGAAAGTGAAATCTCCTGGTTCCAGAGAACTCAGTTGCGAGCAGCCCGAGCTTCTCATCCCACAAATCTCCTTACTTGGGAGTTTCAAAAAACGCGGAAGGCATGATTTACCTGGAAAGCAGCGAAGTACGGCAGTAGGGTCCTCATTACAGGGCGCCAAGCACAGATCTACGAATTCAACCAACACATGGGATATAGCCCCTATGTTACCCCCTGCATAACCCCTGTAGTACCCCTATGTTACCCCTGTATAACCCCTAGACTGAGAGGATGTAGCATTAGGGTTAAGCCTTCGCGTGACAGCCAAGGTCATGCTGCAGAGACAGGTGAAAGGCGGAAAAAAGTCACAGTATGACATTCGGGAGGTTCCCAAAATTAGGAGTAACTTTTCGAGGATCCCTATAATACGGATTACAGCCGTGACGGTATCACAGGGGCTCTCCCGTAACCCCCGAGACCCCCCCCCTGACAGCCAATTTTGGGTCCAAGTTCCAGTAAGCTGCCAGCTCAGTGCTGCATCCGAATGGTTTTTCTTGGACAGTCCCTATCTCTTGCAGGAATTTGCAGCTACCCAGAAATCCATCAGAGCGGGATTTGCCGCAGAACGACAAGCCCTGGAGTATCGTTCCGGCCATTCAGCTGCTTATCTTAAGTCTTGAACAGAACAAGCACACCTTGGACATGTAGTTGTGGACTACGAGTGCAACTTCTAGTTGCGAAGCTTGCCCTTTCTGCCTTGACTGCCTAGAAATCAACAAGGAGCCCTTAAAATCACTGCAAACATCATTATAGGAAGCCAGCGTAGCAAGGGGCTGGCCAGTGTTTGTGAGGCTCTTGAGAAACCTTGCCAGGCAGCTCCAAGAGTATCCCTGCCAGGAGCCCCAAGAAGAAGACCGCCTCAAAGACTCTCTCAATATAGGGGTTGTACCGGGGTACTATAGAGGTAGAATAGGGTTTACATGGAGGCAATATACAGGCTATATCCAAGCGGGGTTGGTTGAAATGTCTGTAAGCAAGCTTTGCGATTCTAAGGCTTTCCGGTGGTCGGTGAGAAGGCTCAGGACTCGATGCGAGGGATGCATGGAACTTTGAAGGGCATCAATCTTGCGGTTAAGAAGGTTGTTCATGGCCCTGTCTCAGAAGATGGCCTGCATTCCTCGTACCAGTGGGGTCTATATACTCACATTAGGGCAACATCTTACTGAATGCAGAACAACACAGGAGGACTTATGAAGTATCCAAAGTTCTCCGTATTGGCTGTCCGAAGTGAGACTTCTTTTCGTCGAACGAATAACCAAATAGCTCCTGCTGTAGATTTTTTCTACCGGCTTTCCAAACTGTTTCGACGTAAAAGCAAGAGCAGCCGTAGAGCATGGCAGCCCTGGGCCCCGGCGTTAATGGCATGGGAACCCCTGGCAACCTCCTGGGCCTCGATCAGGAGCTCCTGCAAGAGTTACTGACTCGTGTTCTTGGGGATGGTTTGATGTTGCTTGGATGTAATACAGCAAGATTATGGCCCACACAGAGCATTCTCTTGCTGCAGGGGCTTTCAGAGGACTCGGCAGAATCCGGCACTTGAATGCTGCACTGACGGCATCAAGGCCTGCGTCACGAGGAACAGTAGGGCGACAATGGAGAAGCTGATGAAAGCCTGGAGCGCGATTCTTATGGCTAGATGGCCTCTGATGACTGCACAAACTTCTGCTGTGGCTGATGGATCTTTCAGCTGGCACTGAGGACCTGGCAATGAAGACCTCAGGATTTTCGGCGCACATCCTGCCCAACCTGCACACTCTCACAACTCATCAGCGCGGGAAAGAACACTTTATCCTGGTCTTACCTCTTGTAGCTGTAGCTTGGCTGCCTGAGGCTCTTGAATGTCTTGACCTCCGTCCTAAAGAAAGTGAGCCCATGAAACAACCTGAGTGGATGCTAGCTACTGAGCCACACTCACGCCGCACATGAAGCAGAACATTCGGAATCCCTTTCTGCTCTTCGTCTCTTGAAACCCACAGATCTCAGGCAGGCAAAGACACTAATAGCACAGCCGGAACCACGAGTAGAATGCCCGGGCCTGTGTCCTGCTTCACCAGACATTACCAGAACCAAGGGCGGCAGCACAGCCAAGACCACTATCTTCCATGCCTCGGAGATCCTACAAGGCCAGTTTGCAGCGTTTCCTTTCTCGCAATCTCTCGGGATGTGCCGCAAAGTGCACCCTGCCTTCCTTGGGGGAATCTCCCTAGGCCGGCTCCAGCTAGAATCCAAAGAAAGTGGTTGCTGAAGACTCCACACGTTTTCATCCCGTAGACTTGAGTAGGCGCGGCTTTGTTTGCACCGCTCTAACGACGCAATGCAATTTGCCCAACTAGCTCAACTTGAGGTAGATCTAGGATGATCCAGGCTGGCTACAAAACTTGAATTCTTTTAACGCTGGCCTGCAAGGGTAGGAGGCTGCAGCAAGTATCTCTGCAGTTGAGCGGCCGAGCGCGTTGCATTCTGCAAAGAGGCACAGAAGGAAAGCCCTAGGAAGCCCATCTCCTCAGTTACTGATGCCATCTGCAACAAGCTCGCTCTCCGCTGCGCTGGCCTTTGACAAAGACCATTAGGGGCCTGGCAATGCAGGTTGCCACAGCCATGGCCACACCAGCGCCTCAACAGCTTCGACTTGGTCCAAACCCTGAACTCAACATGAGCCACATCTATGCCCTGAACGCCTAGAACACTCCTCCCCATATATAATCCCCTACTTGAGCCATAGTCTTAACTCCTAATAGTATTCCCTTACTATCCCCTATAGTAGTCCCCTATAGAATCGCCTACAAAACTCCCTTTCAAAAAGTTTAGACTGTAGCTCATATATAACCCCCTTGGCGGAGTTTATACTATAGCTCACGTGTCATGGCTCCTGTGTTTGTGCCACCAACTGAAACAACCTCTGCATGACAATACTGTTGAGAAAAGGCGCTTGGAGACGCTGCGTAGGAAAGACCTTGGACAACATCCCAGCTCTCACAGCAACACAGACTTTGTTGTCCACCAGCACTCGCATGTAAATGTCCATCATCCTACTGGAGAAGTTGCCACAGATAGAGTCATCTTGTGGAAAGAGCCAAAAAAAAACAGCCTTTGTGTGCAGACCAAGTTGCCAATGAGAAGCCCGTCCACCGCAGCATCTACAGTCACCTGTTGAAGCAGAACTCTAAGGGTAAAGGCCAGGGAAAGACATCAGAACAATTATCTTAACTGGTCAATCAAAATGGATTGGCTGCATACTGGGCCCGTGCCACATTCTGCAAGAGCTGCAGCGAGATGTACATTGCGTTAACCGTGCCAGGCACCGCGCAAGCTTGGGATGTCGTTGCTTGAAAACAAGCTCTCCAAAAACCATGTCCAGACAGAATACGTGTACGACGCGACCGACACTAGCATGTGTGCCTTGCTTGTGCAATCAACTTAATCCTTAACCTTGGAACAAGAAACAGAGCACCACAAGCTTTTTCTAAGATGCTGGCTGCTGCCACCAAAGGAACTGGCAACTCCTCCGATAGCTCAGCTTCTTTATTCGGCCTCGGTGAGCCATCTCTGCAGATACCGGATAAAGCTCTTGATTGCTGCAGCCATGCGAACGGCTGGCTCTGAAGAGTGAAGTTTCAGAAGTTGCCTTGTTGCCAAGACGCTTCGCCAGGGCCTTCCATCGCCGGAAGCTCGGAACGCGCTCCGCATGGCCATGCAAATGTTCGAGGCAAGCCTTGCAAACTCTTGGGTAAACATTGGGGTTATATAGAGAGTTATATAGGGAGTCAGCATGGAGAAGAAAATGGAAGCTACTATTATGTAGTAGCTTCCATGTTCTTCGTACTATATAACCGCAATATGTAACCTAATATAATATAGCAACTATATTATAATGGGTTATTATATGACTGCTATACTATAATAGGATAATGGTATATATTGGGACATATATATATATATATATGTTACATCTAATCCGGTCAATGTCAGCATGCAAGGCCAGGCCTGGAAACCTTTGAGATCATCCCTGGCCTTCTGGAAGCTGTCAAATCCTGGTATCTAGTATAACATATTACAATATCCTATAGAGTATTATAGAATATGATGACATATTTAATATATTATAATAGATTTTAATATATTATCACATAATGTTATGATATATGATAATCGGTTATAGTATATAACAACAGATTATAGTACATTAGAGGATATGTTAATGTATGATGGCAGACTGTAATACAATACAGTATATTATTGTAGATTATAGTATGTTAGTATATATTGTAGTATCTTCTTATATATCATAGTTTATTATAATATATTGTAGTGTATCAGGCTGCCCTTCTGTTCGGGTCCATTGCCAATCTCACAGTTGCAAGGGGCGTACCTTGTAGTTTCTCTGAAGCCTCATAGAGCTCTCGTCCATGTACCCGCATCCTGGCACTTGGAGCCCAAGAAACACTTTGGGCTTTCTTCCAGCGGCTTCAGGCCTCACGAGGTTGGCGTCATCAATCCCCGTGCGAACATAGAGGACACGCGTCGCCCTGTGAACACGGTACCTTGGTCTTCCAAGGGCAGCCCTTCCCAAAGCGGCCGGAACATTTCTACAAACCGCAAACCTACTAGGCAGCTTAAAAACACCTGTTCATGAAGGATGCTCAAGGCCATGCAGGATCTCGTCTATGGAGTTCTGGCAGCCGTTCTCGAGGACTTTCTGCAGCCCTTGCATGCAGTAAAGTTGCTGCTCTATCGCTTGGTGGAATGTTGATGCAAGCGCAGCGCTGGCATCAAGTGGCGACTCGTAACAGACTACATCCACGGCTACTTCCTGCATATCCGATCAACAAAGCAATCCCAGCTAAGTCTCTTTGGACTTCGTCGCGGATCTCAGCAGTCTCTGACTTGAAGCATTCCTGGGGGATGTCAGCGTGCTTATTCCAACTCTGGTACTAGGATCCACATGGAGCAACTGTACAAGCCACCACAACACCAAAGCAACTTTCAAAAGGACTTGATCTTGCGGCGAGCTGCCTTAGCCTTCTTTCGGTCGTCTTCATCCACATCGAGCAGCGCCTCGGTAGCTGAGGGCTACCACCCAAATCTCCACCTGCGGATATCACCTCTGGAAACTGAACTGCATGAGTTGCACCAGCAATGGGACCGAATTTGGAAAAGTCGTAGAGCTGTACCTCTGCCCTCTTCAACTCAGGTCGCTTTGCACATGTGCACTTCGGACGAGCAACTGTCTCGATGTCGCTGAATGTTCTCTTGTGTTTAGGCTCCTGCTGGGGGCTTCAAGTCGCTCTTTCAGTATGCCATGTTGAACTGCCAGAAAACAGATAGTCCTCATCTTCCTCTTCCTCCATACTTTCTGTAAAGTGGTCAAGGCCAAACCTGCAAAAGTATGAATTTTGTAATACTCAGCTTCGAGGCAGATTCTGACTTCAGCATGGACTTCGCTCCAAGGCACATGAAGACGAGGCCAACGGTAAAGCCCACAACCAGCGCCACCGTTGAAGTCAGGGGCCCAGCACCCGAGGAAGGCGGCGGCGTCAACAGCGGGAAAAGCTCGTTGGCAACCGCGGAGATGAGAAGGCCTGACCGAGAGCCCACCCAGAAGAAGAGGCCAAGAGTCATGAGGGTCTTCACTTTTCACTTTTCGCTAACGTTGTGATGTCCACTGGGCCAGAATCATTGGAAATCCACAAAATCAATTATTAGAGAACTCTGAGAGAGGGGTTTGAGAGCATTCTCAGGCACAGCAAAATGATTTGAGAGAAATTAGAGAGAGCTTGAGAGAAAGTTTGAAGGCGGGCTGAGGAGCATCAAAAAGATGTGAAAGACATTTGGGAGAAAGATTGAGAGAATTTAGAAAGCGGGCTCAGGCACAGTAGAAAGATTTGAGAGAAATCGCACCCGCGCCCACCCCAGCCCCACACCGCCCAATTTCTTACTAATTTCTCGCTAGTAAGAGAGGGAATCCCCTAGCTTCTCACTGCTTCCCAAATTTTAAAGAGAATCCACGAGTTTCTCGCTAATTTCTTGCTAATTGGAGAGACTCCCTTACCTTCTTGATAATTTCTTGCTAATTTCCTGAATTTTCAGCATAATCCACTAGTTTCTCATTAGTGAGAATCCCCTACCTTCTCTCTAATTTTCCACTAGTTTAAAAAAGGATCCACGAGTTAGAGGCTAATTTCTGGCGAATGTCTCTCCAACGTTCGCTGTCTCTCTCTGATATTCTCGCTAATTCTCTCAATTTGTTCAGACCATCAAAGGGTGGGATCACTAAATTCTCGTTTATTTCTCTCAATTCTGTGGGCGGATGACGTGGCTTCTCGCTAATTCTCTCGCAGAGATTCTCTCTAAATTCTCTCTACTTTATTCATTGGCTGGGGAGCCAGTCATTCTGGGCACTGGACCTCACAACGCTAACGTGCAGCCAGGCCTGCTGAGAACATCTGGAAGCCAGCCTGGATCTTGTCGGGTAATCGGCACCTTGTGACTCATCTTGTGTCTTCAGCTATGTCAATTCCAGTCTGCTTGTAGGCAAGCCAGCCGCTAAGCCCAGTGCACAAAGACGGCCATGGACCCCAGTAGCATGGCAACAGAGGGCATCGCAACCACCAACTGGACATGAGTCCCCATGAAACCTTAGCTTTGCAACAGTCATCTACCAATTTTCTTCCGCAGAGAAACAACCTTGACGGCGGTCTGTTCCCACATGAGCCAGGGCTAGAACCAACTACTGCCTGCCTCTTTAGTCCTAACTAATCTGTGCGGCCAGTGGCCTCGGCGTACGCCGCGGCCCAAACGGCCCGAGGAACGTGAGTGTTTGTTTCTCACAGCTGCGGAGACACAAATGATGTCTTGTGCAGCCTAAACCTTCTCTTGGGAAGTGCAGCAATCTACCGGAAGCATTGGTGACTTTGTGGCCCCACCTCGCTGGCCAGCCTCTCCACTTCAGCAACCACGAGCTTCAAGCAGTTGGAGCCTTGGGCTATCAGTCGATCAGTTTGGCAAACTCCGGGACCGGTTGGCTCTGACGACAGGGCAGACCGGATGATCCTGACCCGACTGGCCGGCGGCAAGCGCCTTGGCCACCCCGGAGAAAACAAAAAATGGTGAGGAAGTCCGTATGCTCTCATCACCGGACGTGTGCACTGAGCACTATCCAAAAGTCGTTCAAAGAAGACGTCATTGCAGCCACGGTCATGGCGGCACTGTAGGCACCAGGCCATGATCCGTTCCACACGAGCGACCTGCTCGAAGGGTGCCACCCATGGCTGCGCCTGCAGGGGCCCTGTGTCACCGGACTGTTAAGACAGCTCAAGGTGTCGAAATCTGTTGAAACCTAGCTTTTGCTTCACTTTTGCTGCAGAACCTTCCAGCCTGATTGGGCGCATCAGGCTGAGAACCTGGGATTCTGTTTATGTAGACGCAAATCTCCCAAAAACTATTGCTGCTGAGCAAGGAGCTTTGGCTCGGTTTTTCCGGCTCCTCAGTCCTGCTCGAAGGTACCACCTGGGTAATTCAGGGTTTGGGGTCTAGAGATTTAGGATGTTAGGGTTTGGGCTTAGGGTTGTTGCTGCTGCGTGTGCAACGTGCGAGCGTGCATTGGGAAAGCAGTCTGCTGTCCAGGATTGCTCTGCCTCAAGCCAGTAAAGATGTGCAGGGTTGCAGTAGTCCCTGTGAGAAACAGATATCAAAGTGTTGATGAACCCCACCAGACAATGGTACTATGAGGGTGCTTAAGGTTTTGGGTTTATGTTTACCCTTGTGCGAGGGATACGTTATTTGGAAGTAGGTCGAGAGATAACTAGGATGTGGGTCATCCCAACAACACAACACACCACAACTGTCGGAACTTACCCTTGGGAGGGTGACTGTATTCAATAGCGAGAATCCATATGCGGCATAGGAAATATCAGATTTTGGTGTACTGGGGTCACGGGATTCGAGTCAACCCGCTGCCCAACCTTCCATGCCACAACACCAAATCTGAAAACTAACTTCTCAACTAATTGAGCGTGCGTGGATCATACAAACCGCAAAATACAGAAGCACCCTCAGGAGGCATGCGCAGGGTCAAGCTGAGTTGGCGACCACAAACGATTCGCTCACGCCCTTGTGGAAAGATTTCGAGATATCCTTGGCAGCTGTCCGCTATCAAGGGGAAACATCCCAAATCAAATCTTTGCAAACCTGAGCATTTTACATGTGCAGAGAAAGAATAAGTAGTCAGTAGTCCTTGCATACTCAACTACATACTGAGGTACAGACTGCTTCTGGAGGCAGGTCCTGCGCAGTACGTCCACGGAGGCAGAGCAACCTCAGGTGCCGCCCTGGGCTCCCAGCATCCACTATGCGAAGCTGCGCCCCACATCGGCTGCCTGCAAAGACCAAGTGCATGTGAGCTCATGTCGCGTTTCTACGTTGGATTGTGTTGGATCAAATAGATTCCAGCTCTACCAAGGTGCAATCGGTCAGGAAGACCGTCTTCTGCGCAGCATCCTTAGAAGTCCAAGCCGAAAGAACCACAAGCTAGCCAGGCATCAAGTCTTGGGTGCGGACTGTAGGTGCACGGCTTGATGTTGGGTCGGGCGGCCGCAACATGTGGCCAGATCAACCCCACAGAATCGCTAACGTTTCAAGACTGAGTGACTGTGAAGGGGAAATGACAGGGCTGCTGGGGTCACCAAAAGGAACCGAGGTCGAATTCAACGATCCAAAATCAACCGGCTACATTCAACTGAATGCCATTTCGTTTTGGTCCGAGACGTTCCACGGAAAGATCCAGAGAAAGATACTGGCGCAATGGTCGATTGAATTTCAATATTGAGATTAGGCTCAGTGACTCTATCATGTCTTGTCTCCACCACTTAGCTCCACATTTGCACAAGCTTTTGCATCGCATTTCCAACAGGAATTTCGACCACTTGCTTTGGTCGTTGGCATTGGGACTATGTTGCGAAGGCGCTTGGCAGAGTTCTTGGGCACGGGTGACACCAATTTCAGAAAGCATGGGGAGCTTGGGGTGCAAGAGGCAAGAGAGTGGGCAACACGGCCCCACCATTGCTGGATGTTTGTTCACCACTTATTCAGCCATTGTTTGGAAATGAAGCTATGGCTAGGTGACTTTGAACCTCTCCACGTTTGACCCCAAAGCTCTCCATGAAGCAGGAACCCTCGGCAACCACGAGTCACTGTGCATGCCGTGGCAGAGATTGCATAGATAATGCTGTAGCCTCACAGTGCTGAGTGCCGAGAGTGATCCCTGAAGATTTCGCTGCAGCATGGAGGATGCTTGCATTGAATGCATCTCCCAGGCATGCAGTACTTTGGCTGGGCACAGCAGCTGCAGCCTCTATCGTTCAAATGCGCCGTGCACTGACAATTCAGGCAGAGAGTTGGTACCTCACACTGCATTATCACAAGTGCGCACACTCGGAATTACATCATTTCCTCTGACTGCCAAAAGAGGACCTCAGCTCTTCCGTGGTCCATGGGAAGCATTGTAGCAAATGGGTGTCGCGAAGACTCGCGGAGAACTTGGCCGGGGTCATGTTTTGATTGGCCCCAGTCACTCTCCAGTTCGCATGAAGTCCTTAAGCCAGGGCTGACTGATGGAAGACCCGGGTGCCGTCACCAAACCGCAAATCTGGATGTGTCTCTCCCAGGAGATCGAGGATCCCTATAAACGAGGTGCTTGGACATGCAGCAGGTCTGCTTTTGTAAGGATGGTGACAATTCAGGCACCCAAGCAATGCACAGCCCCAGTGAGTTAATAAGCTGAATTGGCGAGTTGTGTGGATGGGCTGACGTGCCTCTCTAAGCCTAACAGCCAAAATCAAACATAGAAGCCGAAGAAAGCTACCAGGCATTGAATTATTGACTCAAGTGTTTGAGAGGCCTGGTCATGGCTCGCCACATCTAGAAGCAGCCCATCTCACTTCCAGGCAACGGCGCAGGGTACGAGGGCCACTGCCTCAACTGCATGTAGAAAGCTGTGGAATCCTGTTGAACCGGCAATCGAACAGCATGGGCGAGTTCACCTTCCACAAGGGCATGGATAGAAGAAGCAAGCAAAGTTATAAACCTGCATGACTGCGCTGTCCCACGCATGCCAGAGAAGCTTGAGTTGCAAGTATGGAAGCCGAGCTGCGCCCGGAACCCCAGCCATCTGTGGACGAGCATGGAATGCCACCTGCCATAGCAGTCCCCCAATTACCAAATCTTGGTGATGAGGGCAGCTGCCACACCGGACTGTCAAGACTCAAGACCCAAAGAAGGACTATCTCTGCTACATGACATCCAATACGTTAACCGAGCGACGTCTGAAACTCGCCTAGTGCGGCACTGAATGTATCTAGCTCTGCAAAATGCTTAAGCTGACTGCACGTAAACGGATCTTCAGACCTGTCCATGAAGGGCGCTGGTGCTCATCGCTCGGCCAAGTGGGGAAACGACCTGTTTGCACTACCATCACGGATCAGCATGCGCCAATAAAACAACCTGAGGCCACTGCCCGCATGACACCCATCGCACGCGTTGGTGCCGGAGTGTGGGATAGTCGCCTGCGGCACAGCACAATAAAGGCATGACAGCGCTGAGGACAAGCCAGAGCCAGGGCAAGATGCTGGGATGATGCAAAGTCTCCAGGCAAAGGGAAATGTGTAACACAGCAGGGCTGCATGACTGGGTGGAGGGCTGTGACGGCTGCGTGGAAGGCTGCGCAGAAGGGTGCGCCGAAGGGTGCGCAGATGGGTGCGCTACATGGGGCACCTGCGCAACGACCTGCCAGCAACAGCTTCACGTCAGTTGTTCCGCGCAATTTAGCAAGCTTACGCATGCACTACATCAGCAGAAAGATTACTCTACGGTCCTCATCACTGTGAGAAGTGTGGCCTGAGCAGGAGATGCCTGCGGCAGCGTGGCTGCGGAGGCATAAATGGCTCGGCCCTGCAAGGGGCTCATTTTGCACTGCAAGAATGCAGCTGGAAACAAACCAGTCGGAGGCCAGGCAATGGCCTTCACCAATGGCGGTGGCGAGGTGGCCTCGCGGAAGGCTGGCACCGCCTCGATCTGATTCGCAAACTCTACCTGTGACTCCCAGCAGGCTCAGCATGCATTAAATCAACAGTGCTTCGTTGCTCATATTTGCCTTTGCCGTATGGCCGATACATCTCTTGTGCTCAAGCAAGTGAGGTGCCACCAGCAGACACAATCCAGGCTGCCCAGATTCACGGACCCAAAATGCATTCATGTGACTGGGCCCTTTTCAGTTGCAGGAGCTCACGTGCTTCTTCCTGGAAATAGCAAGGCTATCCTCAACCAGCGAGGGCATTTTCGAAAACGAAACCAGCTAATGCGCCACTTGTCTTCCCGTTGGGGCTTGTGCATGTGCCAGCCAGATTAGAGATGGGATGCCAGTGCCCGTCGCCCACCATCAGTACCGATGAATATGCAATATCTCGTCCAGCAGGCAGGACAGCGTGCCGAAGTCGAGATGCGCCCACGCGACGTGGGATGAACGAAGTCTTGGCATCTGGTCGCTGCGTATAGCTGCATCTTTACAATTCTTTTGTGGACTTTTGATTCCTGAGCTGATACAGCAGGTTCCGAGCATCCTCAAAGCCTTGGTCAGCCAATTCGCGCAGGAGCTGCTCGGCTCGGAAGACGGTGAAGGCGTTGATGCGGACGCCACGCTGATGCAATTTTACAAACTGCGAGAGCGCGGCTTTGGATTGGATGCGGAGAAGCCAAGGTGCCACAGATTCCCAATGGCCCCCCCGAGCTAAAGGCTCAATGAACTTCTTCATTGCCGCGTCGTGTCCCATTCGTGCGGCCCGCTCTAAGAACAGTTGGGCCTTTGCAAGGTCTTTGTCGCGCCTTGCAGTTGGATGGGAATAGAGGACGTAGCTTTGATACATAGCTTCGACGGTGAAGTCAGCAGCTTGTTCAAACCAGTCGGTTGCAAGGTCAAGATCTTCAGAAAGGCCACCAGTGCCATTCAGATAGCCCATCGCAAGCTGGCCCATGGCGTTGGGCTCACCGGCTAGGGCACCCTGTCGAAACAATTGCATGGCGCCACTTGCATTGCCACGGCGCTGCTGGACTAAGCCGAGATAATAACAGGAGTCGACTTCGCCACCCAAACGGGACTTCTCGTACCAGTAAGAGGCCAGCTCCTGGTTCTTCTCACCCTCCAAGCCATCTTCAATCGCCTTGCCAAAGTACAACTGGGCACGAGGGAAACCGCGGTTTGCCGCCGTCTCCAGCCACGTCCAGGATTCCTTCGGCGTAGCAGCACGCATGGCGCGAAGCGTCTGCGCAACAGGATCGCCGCCTTCGGCCTCACTCTTCCACCAGTCGGACGACTGTGAGCTACAGTCGTGAGAGTCCTGGAACCACATGGCCCAACTCCAACGCTCCCCCTGCTTCACATGCACTCCGTGCAATAAATCCGACTGGTGTACCACAGTGTCACCACGCTGAAGCGGAATGAAGGACTTCTCCCCATTGCCTGTAGTCACGAAGAAGCCCCCCTGGAAGTCGTGACCTGCAGCATCTAGGCTGACAACAACTGAGACATAGGACGGAATGTCCCAGTGGGTGTCATGCGTGCGCCGCTCGTGCAGCAAGTAGCGGCGGATCATGGAATGGCAAACTGCTCCTGCGCTTGGATAGCGCTCCCAGACAAATGGCTGGATTCGATCCCGTATGATTGGTTCAGTGATGTCACGCAGACGCTGGCGCAAGGCTTCCCTTACCGGATCATGAGCCTTGCGTGCACCTGCACTAGAAATTATAAATTCGTAGGTCACCATCTTGTCCACCCCATCAAGATCTTCATCAAAGTCATCTGGAGCTTGTACCAAAAGCTCCTTCATCGCAGCGGCCTCCTGGGTCTTAATCAAGGATGGCAGCAAGTGGAAGTTGGCTCTCCAACCAGACAGCGGCCACTTCACTGAACCGCTCACGACGGTTCCAAGCCACCTCTCCCCAAAAGCACGCCCCCAGAGATCGCCAGAATGAAGCTCCAAGGTGTTGTTGTGTGCGACTAGAAAACTAGAGATGCTGGCATTCTCCATCCACTTGAATACGTCATGCTCTTCGCCGATACGGACGTCAATCCGTGCTTGGGGAAAGCACTTGCCCAGGACCAGGCCCAGCAGTACAAGGGCCACAAGGGCCACAAGCCCAAGTGGCCACGCAAGCATGACCTCGAACACCCTGGATAGGCCTTCCACGAAGAAAGCGGCTAAAAAATATCCAAGCACTGTAGATTAGATGATTAGATGAGATGCATGTCAAGTTCGAAATTTACGGCTACTGAGGCTCGCATATGCCCAGTCCAAAATGGCTGCAGAAAAGACCAAGGGTGGTGCAGATTACATGTGTAGTGGCTGATAGTCCGAATCTGAAATGGCTGCAGCGAGCGCAACGACCAATGAGTCTACCTGGTGCCGAAACTTTGAGGTCTGCCACACCCCCACAATGTCCCGCAGATCCTTCCCGAATGTTGAAGGCAACACAACAACCTGCCCCTGACCAGCGTGCAGCTTCTCTGCAGCCAAGCTGAGCGAGCTGCTGGAGGAGATCGAGCAGCAGCCGCAGCAGCAGCATCCTGCTTTGAAGGCGACGCCGGGTTAGGCGATGAAGCACCTGAGCAAATGATCAGTTGCAGGCACAAGCCAGTGTATCGAAATAGTCTGTTGCAAAGCCAGCCAGGTGCTGTTCAAGTGCTGTTCAAATATCGTTGTGACCAAGGCATCGATGTCAAGCAGGATTGAGAGACTCTGTTGGATTTGGCACAAAAGAAACCTGTCCGAATCAGGCATAATAGGGGTGCATCCCCAAATTGTTCTGTCAAGATGCAACAACCTCAACATCATCACCGTGGTCATTAACGCTGTCCTGAGGATGGAACTTCTGCCAACTTGAACCCCTCGAGGGTCCACAGCCGGGCTCGAGGAGTTGGGGGTTGGCCTGACATCCAGAAACTTATAGTCCCCCTTAAGTAGATAGAATATGGGGTATATGGGGATCATACTGTAATATACCCAAAGCCATATTCTATCTACTTAAGCGGGATTATAGGCCTGGGAAAGGAAGGACAAGAGCTTCAAAGCTACACAAGGCTCGCAGTCTACAGGACAAGGCCAAGACACATGTCGGGCCGGATCAGAAATCACTTGGGGCGAGAAAAACAGAATCACTTGGGACGCAAAAGGAAGGCACTGGGGACGACTGATATTGGTCATGGCTTCAATTTGCGGTGACTACTTGGGACCCCTGTGGTTCTGGCTACGGCTTCGGTTCGGTCTCATTGCCTTAGACCCCTGTAAATATTATGACCCTACTTAGGGTTTAAGCTGGGGGTCACTTCTTGGCGCCCAGGGACTCTACTGAGGGTTTCGTTTTGGGCTCATTTCTTGGGATGCCTGTGACCCTGCCTAGGGTTTCGCTTTGGCTTCATTCCCTGCAACTCAGGTGCATAGGGGAAATGGACACGAAAATCAGTAATAGCCCACCACTGCACGCATGCATGCAGCTGAACATTCTGGCACAACACGTGATCTTGTTGAGATGGCTGATTGAATTGCTTTTCATGGGAGCTATACTACTTTCGGGTAACCAACTCCCGGGGTGAAAAAGAAGGTACACTACCGTGGGGGTGCAGGGGGCACCTTGAACTTGCCAGTCACGCAGCCGCACATAATCTTTCAATCTGTATCGGCGTCATTATTGGCTCATGGTGGAGTTCCGGAAAAGCTAACATATCTTTTCTGAGGTGGTCACACTAAGGTTACCAGGTAGTTCGGCCAAGTGGCATTAAAAAACCAATCACCCAGGACTAGATGTGCAGAAAAATCGCAAAACATCACATGGGGCAAGATTGGAATCACTTAGGGCAAGTCAAAAGCAGGGTTTAAAGGGCCGATCCGCTGCCCCCTGCCATGTATTCTTCCATGCGCGCAACCGCAAACCCAACAACGAATCTTATTCTAATTGATTCTCTCGACTCTTCCTAAGCGACAAAAAATGTGTCAGGCCTGGATGCCCAGCGAGTCATAGGTAGGTCAGCCACCTGGCAGATGAGCAGCTCTGTTTTGAGACTATCACGGACACAGCCTGGGATTTGACTGGGGGCCTCTTCACCTTCCTCACTTACCACGGCTTGATGAAGGATCCTGCCGTTCATGAAGGTTCAGAAGTCATGATTGCTTATCACCAATTTTGGCTACGGTCCTCTGCTTCGTCAAGGGGGATGCTTCCACGCATGCCTGGAAGGAAGCAGCGTCAGGCAACCGACTTGTATCTTCCTCCGGCTGACACTGCTAGCTAAACTCACCTTCCAGAACACCCCTGCCTGGCGCTCGTGAAGGGTGACACACGACTGGCTTCCTGGCATGTATTCTACAGTCTCAAGGCAAGACATGCTGAACCTTTGTGTTCGATGCAGAGCATGGTGTGTGAACGGCTGCCGCACAGCTGCGCCGAAATTGAAAAAGTGCTTGATGCAGAGACGAACAAATGCTGCTGGTCGTCGAAGTGACTGCTAAATGAGGAGACTTGCCGGAGTCACTGGCCAACAGGCCCACCACTTGTGTTAGGTCCTGAAGAAGCAGAAGTTGGGATGCGACAGCTGCAGGCAGGTGAGCTGGACAAGAATGGTTCAAAGCACAACAACTCCAACGAACAGTCTAGACCATCCTTCGGCAGGGGCGGGGCGGGGCCGGCAGCGGGGGAGCAAAGCGACTCATCCTTGGCTTTGGTAAAACTCAAAGTGAATCTGCGTATGTCTTTACAGAATACTGCTAGCTTGCAAACAGTTGCAGCTGTAGCACTGAGGAGTGCATAGAAGGCGTCTCGCTCAGGTTGGTAGCCTCAAGATGTTCATTCGAGGCATGAGGCTGTACTGTGTTCGACTCGATTTACCGCAAAGGGACAGCATGTGGCACTTAAGGTGAAGGGATAGCTTCTACTTCCTCTCCTGCCCACTATCTGAGCCACGGGGCGGCACAGTCCACGTCAACGCCGTTCTTGGCAGCACCCAGGTGCAACCTGTCCGAGAGTGGGAGCAAAACCATGCAACAACAAGGTCATTTTCGAATTCAATGCAAACTTCAACACCCAGTGCCTGGGAACAACGGGCGGCACTGCAGGGCGGCCGACCGGCACAGCGCTGAGGCCCTTAGCCTAGTACAGCTCACTCGCTTATCTTTCACGCTGATACTGCTTGTTGTTTCTTGCAACGTGCGCACACCAATTGCAAGTCGACCTAAGTTCAAGAGCTCGGAAGTACGAACTAGTTCCAGTAGTCTGCAATTGCTGGACATGTCGACTTTACTTGCGAAAGGTTGTGCCAACGCGTAAAATTGCTTCGGGCCTCATTCAGGGTATGGGCCCAGATGTGCTAAGAGAATGTACACCTTGAAAAACCTTTACAGCTTGACATTCTGACAATTCCTTCTGCCAAGTACTCGTTTGGTTGCCGTTTACGAATTCACTCACAACATTGAACTCCTCACACACGCGATGAAACAAAGAAATGGCCACGGGAAGTCTGGACCTGGAACCGTAGCCCTGGCAGCAGATCCTGCATTTATTCAAGCATCTTGGCCTCCAGATCCTTGAGCACAGCCATCTGCACCAGATTTGCGTTCAAGCAACAGGCCAGGTAAACGTGGAAACCGTCGATGCTAATGATAATGCCAAATGCTGCCCCCTAGTCCCTGCATGTGCCTTCTCTGGCGAAGGCGGGAACATCTCTGGTGGACGTGAAGGCGGTGTGGGCAACACTGGGGCTGGCCTCAGATCGCCAAAGGAAAGCAGGCAGATTCGTGTTTGTTAGATCCGTCAACTCCTGACGCTGCCCTTGCTTATGAAGGAAGACAGGACCCAGGCTCTCCAGCTCCATGAAAGGCAACACGCAGGTTCTCGTAGGTGCTCGTCTGGCCGGCACAAACCGTTCCCAGGCTCCCTTTTGGATCGCTTGGCTCTGGCAGGGGTGCACACCTTGAGCTCTAGAAACTCGAACTGCTGGAGCAGATCCCGGCCTCAGCTTTGGGGTCTCAGTCAAAAGAATCAGGCAGCCAAACAAGCGAAGCACAAAGTCTTTCGGCGCCGCTCCACAATACCGGACGCCACGTGTGCCGTTGTACAGCATATCTGCACATTGCCACACTTGAAAGCTCGCTTCAAACCGCTCTTTGGGCGAAGCTTAAAATATTGGTTATTCAGTTAGTGCAGGTAATCACTTTGGGAATTGATTCGTTGGCTCACATCGGGTCCTCACACGATCATATCAACAATGCATGCCAGAGACTTGCTGCAGAAAACCACGCTTTTTGGTGATGATAACGCATTTGGCGAGGAAACTGGTAAGAGGCATGAAAAAACAGCAAAGCCAGACAAAACTGTTTGGGCGCAAAAAAATTCTTCAAGAATCAAAGAGAAGCCGTTACGCATATGTGACGCGTTGTGACACAAGAAAGTCAAGGAGCTGACGATTCATGCTTGTTTAGAAGTATCTCACGGAAAGGGGTGGTTCCTGCAGGCCCATCACCTACGGCAAAGAAGCGAACGGCGCCGTCCGCCGCTGCCGTGCAGAGAAGCCCATCAGCACCTTGTCTACATGACCATGTGACTTCTGCGATGCGCAGGTGCTTAGGTGGGCCATAGAGCGGGCCACCTTGCATGGCCCCTGTGTGTGGGAAGGTGCTGCCAAGTTTCGCATGGCGGCATAGTTCAGGTGAACGCCGTGTTCAAAGGAGCGAAGCATCTTGCCAGAGCGCACCTTTTTGCGCTGAGGCATGGTCTTCTATAGCAATGTTCATGTTTCGAGCACTCATCAGTACTATGACCAGTCACATCGTTGAACTAATTTGTATTGATGATCATGGCGGGAACAAGAAGCATTGGCCGCTTGAAGCTACCTGATTCATAACATCAAGGGCAATTAATTGGGCCCAGCTACATCGTGGACGACCGCATGATCGCCGGATACTGTGCACACTCTTTCCTCGGCTGGCAGTGGTGGCACGACAAGACACACAGCCCCCTCTGGGGGATTCTCACACGTTTTGATGTTGTCTCATAGTGCTGCCAAACAACACCATCAGGAGAGAACCTTGTGTAGGGTTTAGAGGCTAAGCACGGAACGGCTTAGAAGCTACAATCATCTGAAACTGTGCGAATTGCTGGCCTGGCAGAGACAGTCAGAGCATCTTGCTCAATGGCTACCTCTCGCCGCCCACTCTCTACGTCGATGATCTGCGTCTGATCTTCTGTGCGAGTTGTGCTTGCACAGATGAGCCTGCACGACTCACATCCAAAGCAAAATAGCTGAAGCTAAAATTGCATTTTTTGCAAGGTCTCCAGCAAAGTACTCAACCAAGCCCCGCCGAACGCCTTTTACCGCCCAAAAAGTTCATATCGGAGTCCATGGCAAAGAAGGGCAAAGCAACAAAAGGTGGGAGATGCAGAACAAAGCAACACTGAAGGAAACAAAGAAACCGATATCTTGAAGAACTGAATGATTAAATACGCGATATGTTCAAGAGAAAGAGTGCTGCTATCAACGTTGATGCTTACTGGTCATTACATGTGCCTGCACTTCTTGCGCCAAATCCTGGCTTGCTCGGCCCTGCTCTGCCTGGAGTCCGGGCTGAAGTCCACAGAAGTCACCAGGCCAATGAATTTCCTCTTCGAGACCTGCATACTACAGCCGGATGAACTGCTGGCAGGATAGATTGCCAAGCATGCTGAAAAGTGCCGCACTGGGTGCACGACTAGCTTCACCGGAGAAGTCGCATCGAAGACGCGGATCCATTTGTCTGCAGAGCCTGTCCATATCATGCTCAGCATCAAACACGCTTACAAGAGACTCCCTAAGTCTGCCTTGCCAAAACTGCAAATGCTACACAGTTCTGCACCTGTTGCAAGTAGCTTTCCATCTGGGCTGTAGCGGACAGAGATTACCCAGCTGTCATGTTTCAGCTTGGCCACCTGCGGGCACGGCTGCCAGAGCAAAACCTAGTCACACAGTTCCATTCCTCAAGATAAAGGCGTCTCAGCGCCTCGTCTCCACATTCCAAATCAAAGATCCTCACAAAGGCATCACCGGAAGCCGTCGCAACGGTCTGGCCATCCGGGCTGAAGCTCGCACATTTCGCAGGCAGCCCATGCCCAAACATTTCGAGCAGCTTCCAGGTTTTGCAGTCGTAGACTCTAACAGATCGATCATCAGAGGCCGTGCATAGCATCGACCCATCACGGCTGAAGTCCGACCACCAGATTGTGGTTCCGTGATCGACCTCCTGCCGACAGCTTCCAGGTCTGAATACAATCCATGTGGCACAAACGGAGCGCATGTCAATCCTTGACCATGCGGCCTGTCTCCAGCTCGTATACTCGTGCTGTACCATCCTCTTCAAGATGCACACTGATCACTCTTCTGGTTTAAGCCGATATGAGAAGTTGGCCCCCGTCATCCCATGTTATGCTCTTGCGACACACATTCTGCAGACCTCTGAGGATGTGCACAACAGCTGTCCGTCGCAGCTGAAATTGACAGAGCGTACCTTCTGACCGCAGCTGCTTGACAAAGAACAGTTAAAAAATGCTGACGTCCGGCAATCATGCCCAGCGGCCGGGCGCTTGTGCAGAAAGCAAGCGCTATCCTTGGCTGAGGACACAAGTGTGACCAATGGAGTCTACTGGCGTCAAACGCGAGAAATCGAGCTGCAGTTAGGTGAAATGTCTACACTGATCATGCGCAATCACTTGGGCAATCAACATGCTCCTTCGCAAAATGGGGTCTCTTCAAGTGAAGCGGCTTTGCTAGCGGCAAAGCCCCGTGCAGACAGCTTGCCAGCAGCACATTTCCAGGCGTCCAAAGGCTTCAAACGGGACAGCCGCCTCAACCGCTGGGCTGGAACATGAAGCTTCTTTCAAAACGGAAACAAATTGATTACAGGCCCTCCCTTCTGCTCAGACCTACCATGATCCCCACGACAACGAAGAATTTGTTTGGGTGCTCTGAGTTAGAAATTGCAAGTTGAATCTCAGGTCTACAGCGCGCATCCACAAGACCCCGACCCTTTACCAAGGTCCATCCTCGAGCTATGAAGTGATCGGCTCCATTTCGAGATGCCGCTTGGGCGCATGACTGGATGACTTGTTAACCCGAAGATCGCTGAATCATCTGCGTTTCACAACAAGCTCACCAAACCGGTACTCATACCAGTCCAAGTACAGATTAGGTAACGACAGGAATGCACCTCGAACTCTTGAGCTGATGCTGTGTTGAGAAATGCTTGCTGTCATGCATGCCTTTTGAACATCAAATTGAGCCAGGGGCTGCTCCAACAAGACTGCTGCTATGAAAGCGGTGCAGCCGCATGCAACAGCTATTCGTTGCGGGGTCAAGCAATTATCATCGTGGAAGCTCGCCCGAGGCTTGGACTTACCATGGCGATCACCTGCCTGAGTCCAGTCCTCAGCATTCTGCTGCACCCAACTGTTGGTGGGATATCTCCAACGCAAGCAAAGGCTAAGCAGCGAAAATCAGCTGAAGGGTGCATGCAGATCATGCAGCTAATCAGAATCTAAACCTGCAACGCTATCGGAGACAACTGTCTCGAGACCCTGGCTCCAGCTCGCAAGGCCCCTGGTCAGCGGGTCGGTCCCGGCCTGGCGAAGAAGTGCTCACTTTCCCTCTTTGCGGCTGCCCACACTACGTGGGTTTTGCCAAGACATCTTGTTACCCTGTGAGCCCTGCCCAGACGACGAAGTCGGTCCGTCAGGTCATCAAGAACACGGTGACTCTGAGACCACTCAGCAAGGAGCTGCAGGAGCCTCAAAACAGACGACATGGGAATGGCTGGAACTTCAATGTATACCCTTACATGCATGGATGGTGCTATTGGAGACACTCCACGATTTCAGCCGCGAGACGTGGTGCGCTTCTCCGACAACCAAGGAAGGTGATTCACGATGCCCTGTTCAGTCGGCACCTGTGCATATGAATGCACGGCAGTTTGAAAAGATAGCCTTGAAATGCTCCCCGGACTACTGTGTGCACTGTAGCTCTCCCAAGCCTCCGTCGTCTGAGGCAGTACCGGCGGGGGCTGCGACACTGGCTGCGGTGCAGGAGGTGCTGGCTGAGCTGGCTGAGCTGGCACTGGCTGGGTCAGTTGTGTTGTCTGTGCCACAGGCTGTGGAGAGGCTGCCGTGTGCTGCAGTGGGCTGACTGCACCCTTCCTGAGGCAAGTGCACACGAAAGATAAACAAGAATCAAGCACCACACACGGCTTCCTTAAGTCCCCTGAAGAGGGGATAGGACCCAAACAGCTTCCTGGCCTGGGTTCAGGCGATTTGGTCGTCACTTCGAAGACCAGTGCTTCACCTCCGCAGGTGAGGCTAACAGCATCAACAACTCCCAACGATGCACCGTTCAGCTTCAGGGACAAGCCTGGAAGGCTCGGGGCACTCGTGCTCCGGATGGGAGTAGGAACCTTGACTTGAAGTTGGGATATTTACGCAGGCACAAATATCATTGTAGGTGACAAACTGAGCTTGAGAGACCTTGATACTTCTGTCCGTAAGAATCCAGCAGATAACAGTGCACTGCCACCAGTAGGAGCAGGGGCTCCCACGGTGCCTCACAGCGAAGGTGGCTGGCCAACATTTGCTAAAGGCTGTCAGTAGCGATTTCTAGAGTAGTATCTTGTGCTGCGGGGGACCTGGGTTTACATGAGAAGGTCTTAAGTGGAACTACCATCTTCCAAATTGCTCATGAACGACCATGTGTCTGCCGCCTTGACCTTCGCCACCACGTCGTGATCGCTTGCCTGCCGTGATACGGCCTGCCACTCCGAAAATGCGCAGAAGATGGTGGGGCAACGACGCGCATGGCAAGAAAGCATGAGCTCTGTCAGGCCTTGATGGCGATGCACAGGGTTGGCAGTGCCTCGGTCATCTTTTAGCTAGCCCTTTCAGGAAAGGTAGGAAGCCACCCCCAAACATCACTGAGCGTCGGGCCTGTCCGTGTGTAGCCATTGCTGACGTAGCTTGTGGAGGTGATGTTGTGGCCATTACCTCGCAGCATTGCTACAGCAGATGGTCAACCTCCACACATCATCCAGCAAATCTGCATGGACAAATCCGTCAGCAAACACATTACCTACACACAAACTGACTGCTGTCGAGAAGCTGCCAATACGGCTGCGGATCAGCATCCTGTCACATTGAGGCATACTGCTGCTGAGAACACAGACATGTCTCCAAGCTTGCTTTGTTGACAAACCACCGCATCGTAAGCCTTAAGCTTAAACATAGAATCAAAAAGGCACTCCGAGCCCTTCTACACCCAGACCCAGGCGCACCCAGGGGCTGCAACTCGACAGTCTCGCAGCGGAGATCGCGCTGCAGCCTCAGTTTTGGCTCAAGGCTTCCAACCTACTTACTAGCTCCAGCTTCGTCGTACATGTGCTATGCAGGAGTAGGTCTCATGGACAAAAAGGCGATGTCAAGAACTTCAGTAACTAGCTGTGGCTGGGACGGTATTGGTGGCAGCTGGTCGAGTATGGCCTCCTGGCTTTTGGGGCCAGCTCTCGGGGACTACAGTCAAACCATGCAGCTATGCAGAACGCCCATGGCAACCCATGTATTCAAGCCCGGCAATGTGCAAATTGTGCATCTGCTTCGTGTTAAGACTGCTCAGACAGACTCTCCAGCCTCGATGCTGGCGAGCCACAGCGCCCTTCCATGACGCATGAATAGCAAAGACACGCGACAGCGAAGTCAAGTCCCTGCTTTGGAAGTGGAGCTAGACTAGGTGACTAGGTTGACATGAAAGACGCACACGGAGCAGCTCCGCCTCCATCGTCATGGTCAAAGCCGTTGTGCACTCAAGCTCGCCCAAAATTCAATGTAAAAAGTGCACTCTGATGAAAGTTTGAGACGCAATCATGTAGCTATGCTGATGCACTATGAACGAATACTTTCGGCAATGGCGTGGTAATCAGCTTCAAAGATGCTGTTGAGCCTGGCTCTGCATGCACCCGAGCTCCAGAAAGGCTTGTCAGCGATGTTTCAAAGATACACTGACTGCTCCAGGTGCAAAGCCCACGACCAAAAACCTCAAACCTGAAAACCTGAAACCCTCCAAAACACGGACCTTTTTACTCAGGTTGTCCAGCAGGCCGTGCATGCCCCCTCGAAAATCTTAATCGTCGTCAGACTTCTTGCGGAATTCCTCGGGAATGTGCTTCTTGCTCTTGAGGCTGCCTGGCCATTGTAATGACTTGCGGGCGACGGGCACTAATGCAAAGCTGTGAAAGGATTGTGGGAGATGAACCATAAATTTGATTAGCTTCACAAGGAGACCCCCACCAGTCTTGCATGCTGCCCTCAAGACGGAATGCTGAAACCTCAACACGTCGACAGAGATCGCACACACACCCCAAGTTGTCAAGTGCTGACCAGCATAACTGGGCTCAAAAAGTAAGCTACAGCTCAAGTTTGAGCAGACAGCTTTCGCTATAGTGGGAATAATAGGAGTGGTCACACAGCAAAAAGCCTATGAAACTTTTCTAGCAGTAGCTGTCCCCGTCCACATCAAGATTGGAGGAGAGTTCTGTTTGTTATACAGTTCGCCTAGGCTGTGTCTGCTTCGCCTTTCCCTTGCCCAACTGCTAGGGGGAGTGTGGGGAAGCGGCCGGAAGCGGTAGGTGACACTCAGGCAGAGCCCAGAATGTAGGAACACCGCCGTGTGCCTGCAAGGCCGAGTTCGAAGCGCGAGGGGCCCTCCTTGATGAGGAACTTGGTCTGAGAGGCAAGGGCAAAATCCACAATTGCTGCTTACAGCCTGAATCCGGAGCAACGAAGACTGAGCCCAGAAAACACCTCGAACCATGTCCCAAAAGCATGGGTGATTATCCTAGACTGTACAAAATCCTTGACATTGCAAACATGGTGCTGGTGCAGCATGGTGCACCAGCCCAGGTACAACGGCACGGGATATTGTCTGGAGTTCCTGGCATGTCCCATGGGCCTTGAAAGGCAGATACTTGATCATGTAGTGGAAGGCTCGACGTGCGGTTTCCTGCCATTGGCATCGGTGCATGCAAGAACGAAAACTGAAGCAAGTTGGGGCTAGACAGGGTGCCTAAGCCCCGCATGCCACCGGGCAACAAACTCGAGGAAGAGTGATTGCATCATACGTCAAAATCGGTAAGGCAACTTGAAAACGAGGCTTTCTTCCGGGTCTCTCCAGTGTCAGCAGCAGCTGCCACACTGCAAGCACTCCTGCAGTAGCTAGGACAGTACTGGGGCCCTGGGCCTCGCTGCAGCCGTCCACCTCGAAAAGGATGTATCCTGGACGGACTGACTGAACCCAGTACCTGAGCTGCCAGGCCAAGAGGCCAAAGACCGAAAAGGAACAGCATTCTAACTGCAGCGCATTTGGAATGCTGCGCGAGGCTGAAGTGAGACACACGACCAAGTTCTGGGCTGGATGGTACCCTTACCGCCACCCATTCGTGTCTCTTTTCCACGCCACGTAATGGCCTAGGAAGAGCTGTACTTCAAACACCTGATGCGGACTGACTTGCTCCGAAGCCCCTTTTGGTCCTGTACAGCAAGCAATGCTCACTGAGACTGGAGCAGAATGGGGAAAGCATCTCAGCCACACTTTACCACCGTCTTTTCGCAGGGTTCTTACCTTGCAAAGGTTGGGCACAAACATTTCCTCAGGAACACCTGCACAGTGCACCTGATGATCATCTCTGTTTGGATGGTTTAGACTATGGCTAACTTGTTCGCATGCTGTCTGTCGCTGACATCATATCGGAAAGCAGAACACCCAATGCTCACCAATGTCCAGCTGCGATGTACTTCCTGCCCAACCATGCAGTTACAGTCTTTCACAGCTGCAGCCATACCTGAGCTGTTCACCATCATTCGACGGCAAGCCTCGATGTTCGGAGCATTGATCCACGCCTGAATCTCAGCAACACTACATGACCAATGATGCTTCCTCAGATGCTCTGCTTCGTAATAGTTGGAGAAGCCCAAAAGTGCAGGCAGACAAACGGACGAGCTTGCCTCCTCCAAGATCTGCAATGCGTACTTGCCGAAGTAGGGCTTGTTACCCCTGGCAGGAGACGGCATGAAGTTGAAGTGCCAGCTGCAGGCATCCTGTGGTTTCACACGCGCCTCCATGCCTCGCCTTTGTACTTCCACCTTCACGCGCTCAAAGAAAATGCTATCTGATCATTGGTCCCGTCACAAATTCAACGAGCCTGTTGGTGTCCCAAGGCTTCACAGGAGGCTTGTGCGGCTTTCGCCATTTGATGTTCTGCAGGAAAAGCTCAGTCAACTCTCTCTGTCACTCAGGTACTAGCAGCAGGATTGGTATGAGCCAGGTTAGGGCGCTGCAGTCCTTGGGCATGAGCATGCGGCGCTTCGTCTTTGATTCTGAGCTGTCTTCAGCGCCTTTCACGCATGAGGCTCATAAGCCCAGCTGCTCGATGCAGCCAGCACCGCCTGAGGTTGCGGAGATGGCGGCCACAGAGGCACCCGCGAAGGTTGTGGCTGCTGGCGGAAGTGCAGCACCCGCATCACCAAGGGCCTGCAAAAGACTCTGAAGTGTAAAAGCAAGGGAAATGGCCAGGGCTGTGTCGAAGGCCTGTGTCACTACAGGAGAGGCCGTGGCACCTGGCTGTCCGTCCAACAGGTAGGTACAGATCCGATATGGTCCTTGAAGAGTGATGTTTTGGGGGCAACAGTCAAAAACCCAGCACACAACGCGACTCCCCAAACAAGGCAGCTTGACGTGTGCGCACACCTAGCAGCTCTGAAACGAGCAAGGCTTGGCACGTGATCACATCAAAAAATGCTGCCAGCAAACACATTGTCGCGAATGTGCAGAGCTGCCAGGTTGCAGAGTCTTAACGCAAAATCTGAAGACAAGGGTGTGGGGCGCAGACTCAGGGCCGCAGTCACACCAGCAATGCACACCTTGGAATTGGAAGGCTACTTGATTTCGTCACCTACAAAACTTGGACACTGGTCCAGGAACTGAGAAGATGAGAGCCAGGCCAAAGCTGCACTTGTCAGCGGAGCACTCGTGGCACTTGTGGTTGCTGCAGTCCTCGACATGTAGTCACTCTATCATGACCTCTGCATTGCACTGTTGCAGCTTCTGCACATTACTGAGGTACTTGGTTGCGTTTCATGCCGACTGGCAGTACAAACCCAGGCCTTAACGCTCTGGCTGCAAAGGTTTTCCTGGTGGGAGGGAAGGACGAACATCAAAAGCGCAATGCTTATCTGATAGAATCGTTGCTAATAGGAAGAGCTGGTAGTCTCCTCCCAGCTTTGCAAAAGCTTACCCCCTGGAGCTGCAACTAATAATTCTTTCTGTGTAGGGGGTAGGGTGGGTTAGGATTGCGGGGCGCGCTGATCCCTGGGAAACATGTTGAACGTGTTTGGTGGAATTTCAACATGTGAGGAAGTGGTAGGTTGCGGAACTCAAGAGCGGCTAAGAAAATGCCCAGAATTGCTCTGTTAGCATCAGAGCTTAGCTTGAAGGTCTACCCTGGATCTCCGGCATCCAACTTCTGCAGAGCTCCTGGGTGCAGCAGCCCGGCGTGGAGCTACAGAGCCGTGGCCAGCTGGTGCCTTCAGCGAGGCAAACAAAGACCCAAGGACATCTGAGAGCCAGCTCCACCAAAAACTCCTCTGCGAATGGCAAACTGTCCTGCACAGGTGCTACCATGAACTGCCTGCATGACAGCACACACCTGTTTTGGATTCGCGCGCTGAGGTCCTGTCAAACAGTTGAGGCCTATACATGTCTGCACAGCATGTCTCGCATGCACTTAATTCCAAGCTTCCTTAAACAAAAGACTCGCTAAAGGCTCCAAGCTTGAGGCTGAATCTGTGCTGTGCGTTGTGTTGCCTCACGAGTCTCTCCTTCTACCGCATCCTGTCCTAGAGATCTAGGGCCTACCATGCAGCACACGTCGTCTCGCAGGGCTGCCACTGCATTCGAGACGCAACCGAAGTGATAAACGCGACCTGGCAAGCATAAAATCCCAGGTCGCGGCATTGAGTTTGGTGTGCTACAGAGCCTCTCGGCCCAATCTTTACCATGCCTACGCAGGTCAAGCAGGCGCTTCCTGGAATCCTTCAAAACTGCAATTGCATGAAGCTTCCCCTTCAGTTGTGGCTTCATGCAAGTCTGTACATGGTTAAAAGTTGTCTTGGCAAACGACCTTTTACCCAACTGATTGGTTAATCTGCTTGACATGTTGGAAAAAGATGGAATACGACACTTCTTGAGGACGTTTTCGTCGCCAGACACATATTCACAGCATCAAGAGACTCGATGCAATCGGACCTTCTGGCCATCTAGCCGGCCAGAACTTTGCAACTCAAGCTGAAGCTGCAAGGGATCGGCACCTGTCCAATCTTCCTTATCTTCTTTTCACTCGCGACAAAGTCGCTCGAGCAGTTGCTGATTCCCCGCTCGTAAGCTGCGTTCGTGCTCGTCGCAGCCATCGAAAAGCCCTTAACTGCCAGAGCCCTTTGCACAGCTCTCCTGCAGAGAGCTCGTCCCGAACCGGGCAAACAAAGAATGCTTAGACTACTGTTACTTGTACCTTACACAGCTCTGGTCCGAGACTTCTGCTTACTCAAAGTCGGTCCAGAGCCCTGACAGCGGGGAGAATTTTCAGAATGAACTTCTATCTAAGAAACGGCTTGGCCGAAGCGGAGGATGCCAGTTTTGCTGGTTTTCCTCTGCCTCAGGGAAAAGCTGCCTTTGAACAGCCTTCCTTGGGGTTCTCAAAAGGAGCCGTACCCGGAGCAAAAAATGCAAAACCTATCAAAACCTGGTCATCTAACCAACAGGTTGTGTTGTACCAGAGCCCACTGGACACCCTGGCAGTTGGCTTGCCCTTCTTGTTGCTCATGCAAATATTTTTGTAGAATTGTGGGCATGTCTAGGGCTTAGGAGAACAAAATTGGTATCCTGCTTGCTACGCACCAAGACCCGGTCCTTACCTGCTTGCGGCTGCTTGATTCAACGGATTGCGTCCGGCCATATAATACTTGCCCGCCCTTGGTCGCTGTCACCTGACGTGCCAGCTTTGCCAAGAAAAAGGCTCCCTGACAAAAATCTGAAGATATCTCAAGGGATGCCCGCCCTGGCTCCACTTCTAGAATCACTCAGACCACACATCCTCTGCTGCCTACTGATCCGGCTCAAAAACACAAACATACGGAAAGCGGCTTTCTTAACGAGCCCTGCCTCACAGACTTGGCGGAACCTTCGTCCGCAAACGGGACAGGGCCTGGCAAGTCCAGGCAGTCTCTCACTTTCAAAAAGTATGAAAGTCGCTTCAACCCGCTTCAAACCGCAACCGCTTTGCCTCACGCAGGTCACCGACGTAGCCTTGCTCCTCCTTGGCACTGCGGATGGCCAAGGCCTCAGGTCTCTTCTCTGGAGAGACTACTTCTCATGAAGGAAGCCATCATCACTTCTCCACTGCAAGCGCGGGAACACGGAAAAAACCTGCATGCAGGAAGTGCATGCTGAGGGCCCTTCGATCAGCTCGGAAATATTCATCCTCACCGGTGAGAAGATCTGGAGAATACATATGACTCCATCTTCAGTAGTCGGATTGAAATCAACATCAGCATGCCAGTAGGCTTCAACCGACCTAGTTCCTTCATGCGTGATCATGTGCCCAGTCCTGCGGAGGATCTTATCCAAGTTTCGTACATACCTGGAGCGTAAGCAATCAGAAACCTCCCCCAGCGGTGTAGTTCCAACATTTCAAACAATGTGCTGTAGTTGCTTCATGCAGAACAACTATTTACTCAAGCATATTTGAGTGCAAGCTGCAGTGCTGTACCTAGCAAGGCGCAGCGTGGGGTTTCAGTGCAGGGTGAAGGATACGAAGGTAATCATCGGACCACTCAGGTCAGGGCCTCTCTGCCAAATTCTCGGCATCCTTCACAAGCTTTGCTGTGTAGCAGGTAGATGTCTTGTTGTTTGCTGAGGCTGTCTACAGGGAGTCTTACCTGAGAAAGACCAGCTCAACATCTCTTTGCCACCACTTAGGATTCTTTTGGCACTCATCCTGGCAACAGAACTTAAGACAAGTCCGCGCTCCTCAGCTGAGACCACTGGCGGGTTTACGGCCAAGTACGCAAGTCGCCTGTGACCAGTCGCTGTGTGAGAGACATGCTCCTGTTGGGGCTAGGTCTGCAAATTGCTTTTGCCGGGCAGCTTCTGCCACAGATCCATGATGTCGGCCATTGCTGACGTCATTCGTTTCCTGGGCTCCACTCTCCATGGGAAGCTTGACGAAGTCATGCAAGATATTTGCGCAGCTGAAAGTAGTACTGGCAGGATGCCAGTGAAACCCACCTAGACATCCAGTCGCAATGCCGGGCAAGATGCTCTTCTGCTTTCTCCTGGGCATGCGCTAGCGACGTGTGACAGGATCATCAACTGGCCCGCAAGACATGAAATCTACCGTTATTGTCGCTCCTGCACATGGCTCATCAACATCTCCAACAGCATGTTCTCCGGGAGTGACTGGAGCACCATGCGCTGGCGCTTGTCCAGCTTCGGCGCCTGCGATTACAAACTTAGCTCCCGGTGCAGCCAAGACAACTCTCTCTCCTCGGAGCTGTTCCAAGATGGAAAAACAATCCCCTCGACGATGTAAACAAACTTTGTTTTGCGCATGTCAAGCAAGCAAAATGCCTTCTCGCCGTGCTGTGCGTGACAGTAGCCACAGTCGAGCCCATTGGTACAGCAGCCCTTCGCCTGAAGTTCAGAAGCGTTGCAACCTAGAGCAATTGATCCGGCTCTCTTCAATTTTGGTGTCTTCTCGTGTTAAGCTTCTGGCGAAATAGAAGCACGGACGCCTGCCAAAAAGCACATAGTCGTGTTTTGCCAACACCGGACACAATCATCATGAGGAGGCTTCCAGGCCTGCACAGCTCAGGATGCCCAATGCTACCTGCAGCTTGGGGAACAAACTGGAGCCAGGCACAGTTTTTAGTTTTACATGATCCGCGGTACCCTTCTGGGCGGCCTTCGCTAGGCACTCCAGGTGGCACAGGAGTAGTCACCTGTCCAGAGTCAAAGTTCCACTTAAATGCTGAGCACTTGCTCAGACATGCTCAGCATCGTCAGAATGGCTGTGTGTGTTTTGCCTGTGGTTTATGCGGCTGAGGCATCTTTCACAATGCAACGCGCCTGGCCCTCGAAAGTCTCCAAAGGCATCTGGCTCGCTGGGCGTTGTGGACCCTGCATGTATGCCTGTCGCAGGAAGCCGCAAACCGCCCTTATCATTCCACGTCAATCTTCTGCAGCAGGAAGGGCTTCTAGATTGCTAGCGAAGAACACACCCTGCACACAGAGCTCATCAAGTCCTGGTTCTCATTCTGCATACTGGAAGGGCTTGAACTCGACGACTCCATGGGATAGGCCTTTCCGCAACGAGCGTCACAAGCAGAACAAGAACTTGGTGCGCAAAGAGAGCCCAGCCTGCCACTCATGCTGTAAAGGCGTTGCGTTGGGGCCGGGATGCGCAACAACGAAAGCCTGAAATAGATTGGCAAAGCTTCGGTTTTGACTGGGTGTTCCGGATCGCGCAGGCCTTGGCCTCTTGCGGCATTGGCCTTGCATGCAAGGGCCCCTGCATGGGGACTGCCTCAACAGGTCGCCACGAATGACCAGGGCTGCTTGTGATTGTGGGTGCTAGAAAATGCCTGGAAATCCCTCATCGGCATCACCGGTGCACCAGGTGCTGTGAAAGGGTACGCCTGACAAACCAGAAATTACGCAGAAAACCAGACTTGCAAAGTTAACATGTCACACGCCAGGTCGTGCATCAACATGAAGGTCTTGCCAGGCGAACCTAAAACGAGTCTGTGCGCGATCCGTGCTTGGCTTTCGCCCTATGTCCAGTCTAACATTCTTGCTCTCATCACTGATGTTGGCATGATGTCATCTGCCTGCGCGTCTCTCTGCATAGGAACTCCCGCTGGAGCTAGTGGTATCGCCTGCAGGCCAGTTCATGTTGCCTTGCTATCCACTAGGCTGCCCCTTAAAAAACCTCCAGGTCCTTCTTCTACAAGCATTCCACGCATGAGAAGCGACCCCTCCCAAATCCAGTCCAAGCCCCCTTAGAGCTGAAATGTGCGCTTGATGCTTAGCGCCGGCCAAGTTCTTGAACAGCCTGGCAGTCGCGCTGCATCTGTGCTCCCATTGGCAGCGGGATTGCCTGAGAGTGACAAGTGCTTTACATTATCATTTTGTAACATCGATGTACAAGACTGGTTATGTATAGCAGCAGCAACTCTCGAAACATTCTGCAGCCATCCGCATCCTGCTTGACCTGGCCTGCACGTGGATCGGAGAACTCTGAGAGTTCGGGCTCGCCATCCCGTTTTCCTGCCGAAGCGTCTAGGAGACATGCAAATTTAAGAAGCAACCCTGCAGCACAACATCCCCCATCCTGGGACGCCTCGCCCACTACAACGAAGGATGCTAGACCCTGAGGCAGGTAGACCTGACAGTGTGACTCGGCAGATAAAATCATCGGATCAGTGGGAAAAAATTAAACATCAATGGTACCAAACTTTGGTTGGATGAACTCTGGGGACATGCTCATCTCTATCCCCAGCCTTGTGCGGCTGCCAGTTTGGAGACATTGCCTGGTTATCCTGGCCATGGAAGCACGACATGGACCTCAACGTTCTTGCGCGCACTGCAATTGCGCCCGTCCTGCTGGCCGAAGTTCTGCCCGACGGGTGTCAGAATGGCCTGATAAGGACATTTCTTCTCGCTGGCGAAGTTGTGTTGGCACTAGTGCTGGGACTGACATCTGAAAGTTGCGTGAGCTGCATGATCTGCAACCTACAAAGCCAACCTGCCCATCGGCTTGTCGAAACTGATTTGGCAGCAAAGCCTGTCAAGCTGCGAACATCATTGAAGTGTTGCAAACACCTCACCCCTATGCACAAGGCCCACGGGCCTGTGGGCTAGTGTCCCCAGTCCAGAAGTTATTCGAGTTCTGGAATTGAGCCTTCCACAACCATAGGGGGCGCTCAACTCAGAAGTTGAGAGTGGTGTCGCTGCCTGAGCAAACTGTATGCCGTTGCACGGCCTTGCATATACCTGGCAGAACAACGTTGACAACATGTTGCAGCCATTGCATCGTTGGCGAACGAAGCCTGCTCACGCAGGGGCAATGAGGCCCCTCCAGCTGCAGTCCCAGGTGGTAGGGGGACGGCCTTGCAGTCAGAACCCATGTTGTGCAAAACGTGCGTTGCGGATCTGTGTAACCCTGCCTGCAGCCTGTCTCCCAAGTCTACTATAGGACCTGGTGACGGCAGAAACGCCATAGGCTTGACCTCAGGGCCATCGGAGAAAGATTTGCTTTTCATGCAATCTTCGGCCTCTGTCTTCCTGATGTGAAAAGATGTCTTAACTTCTTGGCTTGCTGTGACAAAAGCGTTCCGCCAAAGATGCACGGCCTCATCCAACACACACAGACCAAGTCTGGCCAAGGTACCTTCTCCATCGGGTCTGTCAAATGGGCAGCCTGCGTAGCATTGAGACCGTGTGATTGCCTCTTGTGCTTGCATGTCAATGTTCCTGTGGCGTAGGTTCACTCTAACAAATTGTCTTCGATTTGACAGAAACTCTGAAGGGAAGACATGCTTGCAATATGCTTGCCAGTGTGTGCATCGCGCCTCGTACTGATTCGCGCCGCTCAAGTGGCTCTGGTTTGCGTTGTAGTAATGCCTAAGTCACTGCTATGCAAAAGGCCCCAGAATATCTTTCTGGTTGAGCTTGAAATGAGGATTGCTACAGTTCCGCAATGTCATGGGTGCCTTTGCAAACTATGGCATCTAATTCTCTTCTATTCAAAGCCTCCAAATCTGCAGCCGAGCCCTGTCATTCCGCAAACGGACATTGCGCGGCAGTTGTGCCAAAACATACCGCGAAAGTTGAAGGTCTGGGGCCAATGTGGCCAAGCGACACCCCCAAATCCATGTTGGCCACAGCCTGCTCCACAAGTGAGCTCCGTTTCCGAGCACTTTCAACAAATCTCAGCATAGCCGAACTACATGTGCAAGCTAAATTTCAGGCTTCAGTTTTCTGAGCGACTGTGTTGGTCCTCACGAGCTCCACCACTGCCCTTGCTGATACACACTGCATGGAATTCAAGCTGGCCTCAAACTGACCACAAATGTCCGGGGGAAAACTTTGAGCCAAACCAGCAAAAAAGCAGTGCACACGCACTACACGCATAAGAAGAAAAGCAGCTTTAAAAGTCCCCTACTGTCCAACAAAAAAGCACGACTGCACTCGACCATCGGCCCTTTTTCTCACGGCTTCAGCGATGCAACCTCGGCATATGGGCAGGAAACCAATCGCAACTTTAACATGGGGAAGGTACCACCTAATCTGAAATCAGTAACACCAGGTAGCTGGCAGCTCATCTGCTTCGGCTTCTCCTTCGCCTCAGTTCAAGACCCACCCGCTTGGTACTTCCAACGGTGTTGCTTTTCTCTTGCAGCCAAGATGCTTCTTTCCTTTTCTGGAAGGGCTGCGTTTGCGCTTGTGTCTTCGTGAGCTTTCAGAGGAGCGCTTTCTCCTCTCGCTTCTCCGGGAACGATCCTTCCTCCTCGGTCCACAAGAGTGGCTTCGGCTGATGAAGATCGTTTCCAGCAAGCTTTTTTTTGCCCAGTAAAGTGGCACACTCTGAGCATACAGCTTTGGTACTGAAGCTAGCTAGGAAAGCTTCCAATATGTGAGAACTCATTTGTTGCTGGTTTTGTATGTCTCGAAGGGAGCCTGTGAACATTGACACGTTCCGAACGTCGCGCAAAGAGTTTCCTAGGCAGGCCCATCCGTGCTATTCACCCGAAGGCACCGTCATCCCCACATCACCGGGAGTGGGAATTTGACTTGAAGATTGATGTGTGGCTGCTCTAACAGAGACTGCAAAATAATCCTTTTCAGTACAAGCCGCGGCAGAACATAACTCGGCCTTTTGAGAACTGAGGGCTTTGTTCAAGATCTTTTCTTCTTTTTTTTCTTTTTTCCGGGGATGGTTGACATAAGAGAGATGCAAGAGACAACGACTGCGTGATGTCAAAGAGTAGTCTCGTCCAGCCCTGAACATGAAATTTGATTAAATCTAGTTGAAAATTGTGAAGGAGCAGTTGCACATCGAGAATGAAGACCGTGACTTTGGCGTTCCTGTAAAGACCTGTGCCCGGTGCCCGTAGCCGAGCATCTTCCGTGCTCCAGAAGAGCTCCCCGACTTGCGATTTGCCTGCATCGGACGGGGCGGTCAGCTTCAGAAACTCCATTCAGTCTTGTGAGAATACCTAGCAACTCTCAGATTCGCTGCCGCTGTCCTTGGCTTTCTCTCGTCCTCGGTCGCGGTCTTTGCCACGACCTGCCGAACGCGCAAACAACTAAACGAAGTCACAAGTCAAACAGGCATATTGCGCAAACGCAGGCTGTCAAAGGGTTGTCAATTTGTTTTGCAATCGACTAAACGCACTGTTTTTTGCACGCCAACACGATTTCATGGTTGCGAAGCAGGGGGTCGGAAATTGCGGAAAACGTGTCGTGTGGTCTCAAATGGCCGCGCTCGGGAGAAACTGTATTTTCCCAAGGTCCCGGGGTGTTTCAATCGTTTCCACAAGTTGTTTGTCTTTTTGGGTGCCACGGCCGTCAAAGGTGTGTCACGCTTTATTGCAATGTGACTAAACACACTGGCTTTTTGGACATCGACATCTGCGGAAATTGCTCGCAATGCTTAGCTTACTTAAGTATTTCTGCAAGCAAATGTCAGTGTGCGATGTTGTGCGTTTTGCTTTGGTTTATACACGATTTCAGATGGCGTAGTTCTTTCGAAACAAGGTGTGCTTTATTGCAGAAAACGTGCCGTGGATAGTTCATGACTGTAGCCCCGGTATGAAATGCGACATCTTTCCCACGGCCGCATCCACGCTTCAGGCCAAAAGAAAATGTCAAAAAATCCGAACGTTCTTTCAAACTTGGAAACACCTGACCTGCACGTCCTTTGCATGCAAGCCTGCCATGTGATCCGGAGGGACTTGCAGCGTATCATGAAGAAACTGCAAGAGGCATGTGACAGCATGGCATGGCGTGCCTCCATTTTGAGCCTCGTCACCGTCAAGCGCCACGCCGACATCGAGGCCACGGCAAGCCTCTTTAGCCTGTCTCAATCCGTTTGAGCGCATGCCGGGCTCGAACTTGGAAGAAGACCGAAATTGGGACAACTCCAAACCCGCAAACCCTCATCCAGCCCCGCCACCGCCTGCCCCCACACTAATCCCCCTGAAGAGCGCACATTCCTTCGTTCTTCAGATTATTGCCTGCACACAACACACAATTTTGTCCCTACAACCTGAACCTGCAGCCCTTAGTCCTGAGTCTTAGAACAGTTTGCACCAAGAGTCAAACCCCCAACCCTGAATCCTTTGCGTCACATAAGGGGGATTGTATGCAAGTCCCCTGCACCTCCAAGTGTGGGATGCGAATTCAGGGGGTCATAAGTAGGGGTTGTCTAGGGCCGAAAATGGATCACTCTTGTACGGCATTCTCGAACTTCTGATAGTGGGATCTGCGCAATTTCTTGTTTGAGCAGGTTCCCTGCCGCGTGTAACAACACTGAGCCTGCAGCATCCTAACAAAACACGGTCCATGCCACAACTTTGACACCATGAAATGTCTAGGCCTGATATAAGTACCTGGTTGTAATAAAGGATTGTCTGCTTTTCCAAAATCATGGCTTGCTTAAGCTTATGGTATGGAGCATGATATGGGGCTTCGGGTTGTGGTGGCCGCCCTCCGCTGGCCCCTCCTCGACTCTCAACCAAACATTGCTGCTCTACCACTCTACAACTTCCCATCAGCCTGGCACGTCAAGCGCAAGAACCTCATGGAGAGCACTCCGGGATGCCTGCTGGGCCTCCTCAGTCACCTTCCGAAGCGCTTCACGACAACGTTTCCAACCCTGGCTTGTGCAGGCGAAGGGCGAGCCAAAATCAAAAGTCTTTTCTCCCATCTTCATCTTTGCTGCTGCAAATTCCCAGCTGAAAAAAAGCTCCGACATATCACTGCAAATATGGAACGCCTGATGCCAGGCACCAGGAACATGGGGATGGTCTCGTCCTTTGGACCGTGCCTGCAACAGTCAGAACTGAACACCCTCGGCCAAGCTTGCATGCAGGCGACATCTTACATCTCTGCCATGCCTCCAGCTCCTCGACAGCACGCCAGGATATCTGCGAGCCACACACATCACAGCATTCCTGGGAGGCTTCACTTAGGAAACATCAGGCAAGGATAAAAAAGTGTATATGCATTTTTGCAAGCCGCCTTGAAGAATGCAGCGCTCACTTCTCTGCTGCTCTTGTGTTCCGTTGTGTACAGATGTGCCGATCAGTCCGGAATGTAAGTTCCAAGGAAAAAGCACTTCAAACCCAGACCACAACCTTCACCCCAGGCTCGTCCATCCAGCCATCAGCCACCTCCTCTGCAGCAGGGCAGCTCTCTTTCTGCAGGGGAGCACACCACAGTGAATCGTGAGGTGCAAGTACTCTTGTCCTTGAGCCGTGTTAGGCGAAACTTCTGGTGTGCCAGCTTGTCCTTGAGAACTGGAGCCGCTTCACTGTCATTCTGCTGATGAGGAACACTCGCATCAGAAGTTTTGCTGAGGCCGGATCTGCCTCTTCGAGCTTCTGCTTACTGGCATCCACCTTGCCCTCCTCGTGTTGTTAGGAACAAAGGCTAGGGCCAGGGTATTGACGAGCCGAAGCCATGGCGTGCCTCCGCCATCTTCTCTGCTGCCTCAATGATCTCTTGGGCTAAGGTTTCTTTGGCAGACAACTTTCCTGTCAGGCTGCAGTTGCAATTCAGACTTGAAGGTGGAGAAGAAGCACATGTCACCAATGGTTCAGCGGCCTTCCACCGCCTTGTGAGTGTCAGCTGTGCATGTGACTCCTTCATTGAGCTTTTCCTTCCTTGCGCAAGAGGGATGGAATCTCTAAGTCTATAATTTGTCACCTATCCCTCTGCACCTGCACTTTGGGCATAACCTGACTGTTCAACTGGCCGTCAGGACACACCTTCTGAGCCTTTTTGTTGTTCTCATCGACTAGCTTTTGCAAGATGGCTCCTGAGCTAATTCATACAGTGGCTTCATGACCAGGCTGCCCTCTGTGAACACCGGCGCCCTCCATTGCCCCTCCGGTTTCGAAAAGCACCCAAACGCCGCCAGCTCACTCAAGTCTTCCAGGTAGCGCCACCTGTACGTTACCTTGGCTCACAGATGCCCGAGGCCCAAGTCTTGTGCTGTGAAAGTCAAACGGTAGCTTCAAACAGAAGTGTGGCGAAAAATGTATGCAGAGGGCAGCACATAGTCCTTGTCATCTCTTAGTCGAACACGCATCGCCTGGCGACAAAAACTGTCAGGTGCTCACCCTGTTAGCTACAAGGACCCTACATGCGCCTCGGAGTGTTGTTTCTTGCAAGCACCCACGGGGCTGTTTGGGGAAGCTTTGCCCTCCTGACAAAAATCCCAGGCTAGGCTGGGGCAACGTCAAAAACGCCTTGCAGCCTGGTTCGGCCTGGTTCACCCACATTTCATGCGGACAGTCGCCCACCAAGTAGTGCTTGCAGACATCCGGATCCTGATCAAGACCGCATCTGCCAACTACATTGCTGACACATGGAGAACATCAACCCTTCAACAAACCGTTTAGCGCATGGTGCAGCCGCTTACTTCCGTCTGTGCTTTCAGGATGCATGTCAGAAGCATGGCTAGATCTTGCGCAACGCGCACCTTGAAGCTTTGTCGGTCTTTGGCATCTGGAGCTGAATTCCGGTCCTGGTGCCGTCAACGAACAATGTGACACAATCAACAGTCACAACTGCGACAGAGATTGTAAGTACATATCCGAGTTGAGGAAATGCTTACAGGTCAGCAATATGCGCAATCAGACATGCTGATACTGACCGTTTGACAAATTCCTGAGAAGTATCGGAACAGGAACGGGCAGTGGCACGAGGACACTGGAATCAGTCGCAGCCGGAACTACATCCAAAGCACATGCTGCGTGGCTGTGCTTGCAATAGTGAGTACTGCTGCAACTGCATCTTTCGCATGTCTTTGACTGTCCTTGCCCATCAGGGAGTCCAACAATGCACGCGTGGCATCCATGGCAGCTCGCACAGCAAAGAAAAGACTGTGACTGAGCTTGTCCCATGCAGCAGGCAGAGGGTCGGTTCATAATAGGATAAACAGGTGATCTAGCTTGCGTAACAAGACTGCGTTAGCCTGTTGAGCGTCTCCGTGGTCTAAGTTGGACTGCAAGCATGAGCTTGGCAACCCAGTGTCAACGCTTTCATGCCATACTGGCCATACTGGCCATACCTGATGTTTTCTACGATGTCGCCGCAATTTGGGGCCCAACACTACCCGTCAAAAAGGTCACTGTTCGCCAAGCACTACATCAGAGCGGAATCACTTCAAAGGCAGAAAGCAGCATACTCCTGGTGCAAAACCCTTGTGAACACTGAGGGAGGCACCTGCACGAAGGCTGACTCCAGAAACAGACTACGAACCTGGCTTCTCAGGAGATTGCAACATCAGCAAGGTCCATTTACATAGAAGACTTCGGACCCTGAACGCAATTCACGGGATTGTAGTCCAAGGAAGGAACATGCTGGGAACCTTTGGGAGGCTTGCGGAAAAGAAAGCCTGAAGAATTCCCTGCCCCTTAAGAACCTTCCGTGACATATCAGGTAGTTGACTTAGGTTTCTACACTGCAAGCTAGGTTTTGGCAGCCCTGATTTCAGAACTTAGGTTCTCACGGACACGAAGGCCAGGCATGCAGCCAGTACTCCTGTGGCGAGATGCTTGCTTGTCAAAATTCAGCGTCAAGCACCTGAACCCTGCAAAGCAGAACTCTCAATTCCTGGAATGAGTTGACGCCGCCGCATTGCTGCTCTTGGAGGCCTAGAATTCTCTGCCATGCAACAATCTTGTCCACTGACAACGTATGACTGACAGGATCAAGCTAAGAGCGGCTGCACTCATATCTGAGGTCAGGACAAGGCACCCGAATGAGGGTGCGGGGGGAAATGTCACACCCCCTGGAGCTGCAGCAGCCGCAGGATATAGCTGCAGCTATTGAATTTGCAGTCCATGGGCAATCTGCTCTGCAAATGCAAGTCAGGAAGATTGTAGCAGACAGTTTGCAATGGTGCGAATGCAAACATGAATTCATGCATTTAGACCTGCTGCTTCAGCAGCTGTTGTTTCACCATTGTCTATGTTTACTGGTAGGGATTGAATACACTGGTGGTTGATTGAAAACCCCGCGATTGGTGGCGAAACAATTGTCAGAACCTGTTGCGACAGACTTTTGACTGCTGCTGCAACTAACATCTTCTCGAGAAAGTGGCCCAAGCCACACGTTTAAGCGATTTGGGTATCCGAGACTCAAGAACATGGTCCAAGACACGCATTTAAGTGTTTGGGTATCCCAAGCTCAAGAAAGTGGCCCAAGCCACACGTTTAAGCAATCTTTATATCTGAGGCACTGCCAGCATCCTTCGGAGCATGGAGTGATCATCTCAGAGCCCATGCTGAGCAAAGATCTGAAACAAGCCTCAAGCTGGTGGCAATCTTTGCATGAAGGCATCGACTTCCTGAAGCTGTTGGCAGGGGTGCATCTGGATGTCTCTGTTGCTCTGACAGGCCAGCTGGGCAACAGGCAACTACTACAACTAAGCTAGAACCGCTCTTTGAAAACAGTGCTCCTGCATAATCTCCGCCGACTTTTCGATGTTAAGCCAGTGAGATGCGTCCTCAACAGGTGACACAAAACCAACAAGCAGTGAGAAGGGAAATGAAAATTCACGCTCAATTCGACATAACTCGAAGTTCTTAGTCAAAGCAAGAAACAACGCAGGACATAAACAGTCATCAGCTAAGAATCGTAAATGACAGTTCGCTTCATGGGATGCGAAACATATGCCGAGTCCATGGACCACCCAACCATTCCAGCGGACACATACAGGTCTCCAGACCCATAGAGCTGCAAGGTTGGAACCACACCTGGTTGCGTTCTCAGTGCTTTGTTGAGTCTTTGGCAGGGCCCACAAACGATAAATGCCAGCATTGTGTTGGGTACAAAAGGATTGGGACCCAAACCCTGGCCCTAGCAAAGCTGACATTTACGGATTCAAGCGTCTGGTTAATTACGCAACCTCCACTCTCCGAATGTATTTCTAGAACAACCCCTAACACTCAGGCTGACCATTCCACGGCACTTGGGCTTTGTCCATCTGTCCAAATGCTGTTGACTGTGCCAGGCCCAAGCACTGCTGGCGGTAGCAAGCTTTTCAGCAACCACACATTGCCCAGCCAATAATACGAGGTCAAAGGACTGTGTGTGTCTGACACAATTGTTCGCGCATACACCTCCTTCAATCTGGCAACCTCCGCTTTGCTGTAGGTCTTGGGCCCGCTGGAGCCTGAGCGCAGCACACTTTGCGTGTTCTGCAATTACTTGAGCTCAACCGGCCTGAAGCAAACCTCGAGGGGTTTGGCAAAATGTGAAGACCTTCAACTCACAGGCAGCCCTCCAAAAACTTCTGAATCCTTGTCCAAGGCACCAAGTGTGAACCACATGAACCATCCAAAATCATCCTTGGCGGCCCTCCACCGCGCAATGTGGCCCCCAAGTCCAAAGAACAGGAAATACCAAACATCCTTTAAGGAAAACGGCAATCGCGCAAGATTGTAGGCACCTGGGTCAGGCATGACTCTGGCTTCGAAATCTCCGCTGCCCTGTCTATCCTCTGCGCTGGTCATCATATATTCCATGGTACAAACATACAGATATGGCAAGCTCAAACTTTTTGACAACCTCCAAGGCACGGTACAATTCTGGATGGGGGACTGCCATAACCACGAGCGCTTTTGTCCTCGCTGGGTATCGCAGAGCGAAGATCCAAGACATCATCGCCCCCCAGTCATGGCCAACCACGACAGCCTTGTTCAGATGCTCAACATCAGAAGCCAAAGTGAAACACACCAAGACTTCAGAATGAACGTTTCTAAACGGTTCCGGTGCATGAAAACCCAACAAACAATACTTGCAGGCTTTGCAACCTTTTCTTGACCTGTAAACTTTAACAGGGCAAGCACGTCGTCGCTCAGCAGCTCCAATGTCAAAGCTGCATTCTCTCCAATACTATTATTGACGTTGCGAGTGTCCGGCGCCAAAACATGGTATCCTTCTGCCGCATAGTGCAAGATGTACCCTTTCCATGATGCGGCAGTTTCAGGAAATCCATGCAAAAAAAGCATGACACCCTTGCTCTCAGCTGCGGGAGGTCCAACAACTATCGTTTTCAATGCCATCCCGTCTGCACCGGGAATGTCGACATATTGCAATGACTCGGGCCAGTGGAAGTTTTTGTCCGCGAAATGTTCCTCCTGCCAACCTGGCTTTCAAACACTTTATGGTTCATACAAGTAATTGTTGGCACGATGACAAAGACACAACTGTAAAGCTTTAATGTATGGACTTTGCATAGCAGCTTGACGAAGGAGAATATGCCAAGAAGATTGCAACTGCAGCAACGACCGCGGATGCTACCAGTAAGCAGCGTGCCATCATCCCAATGTATTCTAGGATTGTATGTTTTGTGACGTGCGCTTGGACCATAAGGCACATGCCAAAATGCAGATACCAAGTGCACAGAGGATGCATGAAAATCAAGTCATGGCGTTTCGTTGCGTGCGAGAAAACAAGGTAACTCCCTTCCGATAAATTCGTGATGACCTGAAAGAAGAGTTCAATTGGCAATGGCGGCAATGAGCCAAGGGATGGGTTCAACATACCCGGAGTTTTTGGTCTTTATAACCTATGAGGAGCTCAAATAAGCAGACATCAACAATGTAGGTAACTCATTCATAACAGTCAGACCACACGATTGTTCCAAACGGATGCGCCCTATGTTGACAGGCGGGATTACATGCGCTTCTTTATTTTCCTAGCCGGGACCAAACGCAGCAAGTTGCCAAAAATGATCCTTTCAAAATCTTGGTAGCCACTTCATGTTAAATTGTGGTGTTATAACTCTGGGCCCCCACAACACATAACCAATCCGTCCATCCACTTAAGTCTCGAACGTCAGGCTTGAATTTTACGAGGCTTAGCATTTAGGGCTTAGGACTCGTTACAGTCTAGCGACTTAAGTTCATGAAAATCTTAGGGTGGGCTTGGGGCCGGCGTGAAACTTCTCTTTTGGATCACAAAGCCTCCAACTGAAAGGTGCCTTAAACATTGGGGCTCGGTTCATGGTCCGTACCCGAAGCGGTTTTGCTGCCATTCAGAAATTGCGCCGCTCAATGCTAATGCGAATTCTTCTCGCAAACACCTTACCTTCCCGCCTCCCACCACCACCACCACCACCACCATTCCTGCTGCCGCCACTACCGCTACCACCATCACCGTCACCGTCACAATCATGGTCCTTTTGTCTGTACCTGGGTTCCTGAAAATGTCGTCGCGCTGGTATTGGAGAAGTATATTGGGCCTGCATTGAACTTGTACATTAGTAGACTGTAACAAGGTATGCACATGGAGCATACGCAGGCGTCATCAATGTAGATTTGCTCATATTTGGTTTCCAGCATAACGGCGTTGAATCCGGCCCAGCAAACTCTCTACATCACGTATATAAACTACAATCTATGGGGCGCAACTGCGCCAATGTAAATCAAGCTACAAATGCTGTTGACAACTGCAAGGGATATGCGTTGCAGGCCGATGTAATCATCTTGAAGCATATCAATTCAATTGCATTGATGCAATGTCTGTTGCGGCGGGTCAATGTTCAGCGTCCAACGGACTTGGCACCGCGTAGCCTACACTTCAAGGCTCATCAACTCCACCTCGTCAATCTCTCGATTCCAAAAATGGGCTTTCCCTGCGCTACCAATCGGCGATCATTGAAACTTCACGCAGGCTGACCATTCAGAAGTCAGACAATGAGAAAGCATGTGAGACAAAACGGACCTATCCACACACGTCATTGCTGGAGCCCATTGCAACATTTTTTTCCATTTCCAAACGCAGCAACAGAGGTCTGAGGCCTTGCGGGGCTTAAGGACAGACAAAGTCTGGCTACATGTAGCAGCTGTGCCATTGCACATCTGCAATGAGAAAAACATGCAAAAACTACCAAACAAATTAAGTTACTCGTTCCGTAAAACAGCAATAATCAATCACCCGCATCGAAATGCAGCAGTGACCAGAACAAAAGCAACTGTACAACTACATGGCAGAGCACCAACGTCTCCGTAAAACTTGGAGATAGTGTTGCCTTTGTGCAAGTCAAGCATACTTGTCCCAGTGACTGAAAAGTGGACATTTCACCAACTTCCCTTCAACTAAAGATGGGAATAGCGTTGCCCATGGTTTTAAAGCGCTCTCCCTTCCACTTCCAACTGTCTCCATTTGAAGGCTAGTCTGAGCAGAAAAGAACGCTTGTACCGTCCTTCCAATAGTCTTGATGTAGCCTTGAGGGTGTACAGATACAACTGGTTGCATCAGCTGAACAGTGGTTGGATCCAGAAAGTATCCTCTCATAGCTGCAAATTCCAGTTGAAAAATGGCCAGTATCCATGTCTGGCTGGGCAATATCTAGATTGCCCAAGAGACTGACTGTAGCATAGCTGCATCCCTGTCCGTGATAGGAAGAGCCCAACCTGTCCGCAACGCGAAAAGCACACGACGCAAATTTCTTTGATGCTGTGAATTCAAATCATCAAGGATGTTGTCAATGGTCATCTCCCAATGTAGTCTTGCAAGCCGCCTCCTGCACTGCGTGGTGAGAGTTTGCAGCTCCCTTGCTAGCATGCCACGCCGAGTTGTCATCCAATAAGCAATGCACGTTTCAACGCAGATTGTCACAAAAATCGGAACAATGGATCCGAACAAGGTCACACTGGAAATCAGCTCCCAGATTACTCCGGAATCAATTTTGGCCTGGTACAACAGAAACGTGGTTACTTCCCGTTCACCTGACATCAAGCTTGAATCTTGATCCTGCAAGCGCAGGCCATCATTCCGACAAAGGTCCTCCAATCCACAGGTGTAAACTCTAGCACTGTGGCTGCAATCTTCCCGTGTAAACCTGTACTCACGTTGTCTTGGTTGCGAAAAACACTTCGACGGCTATGATTTGCTGTCAACAAACGAAGCATTTCAATCCATCTAGTATCAGAAGTATTCTGGATCACAGCTCTCCAAATGATGCGAATTATCATCGGACTCATCAAACGTACGTTCGATCCATCATATTTGTACACCAACATTATCAAGCATAATACCCATCTGACTATATTAGCAATATATCTGACATAAGTGACAAAGGGAAGTCAGCACGCATCTCATTGTTTTCTAGCGGATTCAAACGCATGGGGAAGTCATCATGCAGTGGGCCCACGTTGGTGGGTCCAATCAACTTGGCATGCACGCACTTACTGCTCTGCCGTGGTCTCGGCTGGCGGCACACTTTCTACAAGGGGGGTAGGCGGGAAAAATTGAAAGATGTTGTCGGTGCTTCAAACAAATGGGGGTACCCACCACACTCCCAGTTGAAAGGCTACACGAATGACATGTCAAGCACACGGGTTGTTTTGCTTGACAAACCTTGTTGATGGAAAATGTTTTTGTTAGCAATTTTGTTGTACCGACATTTCACAAACCTTGTTGACGCAAATAAGAACTGATCAATCACGATTGAAAATAATCTTCTTTGCTGTCAATAAACAAAGCATTTCAATCCATCTAATATCAGAAATATTCTGGATCACAGCTCTCCAATCGATGCGAATTCATCGGACTTATCATAATACCCATCCAACTATATTTGCTATATCTGACATAAGTGACAAAGGGAAGTCAGCACGCATCTCATTGTTCTAGCGGATTCAAGTGCGTGGGGAAGTCATCACGCAGTGGGCCCACGTTGGTGGGTCCCACACTCGGTGCATCCAATCAACTTGGCCCTCAAGCACTTGCGACACTTTCGCCAGGCACCCTACCGCCGCCTTGGCGAGACTTAAGCAGTCTGTACCAGTGGTGCTTCCTGACGAGTGAAGGATGCTCCAAGACGGCTGCTGGTATTGACTCGTTCAAACCAGAGGCTTATGTCTTCATCATCACAAAGCCTCGTGAACTGCAGAGATCAGGCGGCTGCCACACAGGTTGATTGCACCGCTGATCATGCTGTGGATTGAATCCGCCTTTTCTCCGAAGAAGATTAATTGACACCCGCCGAAAGGGCGTAACCACAAGGACAGCCCAATCAGGATCGCAAAGCACTTACGTTTGTAGATAAGATTTTTTCAAGAATCAAGAGGATGCTCATCCAGGTTCTCTGAAGCATCCTATTCGTGCACCATTAGCTGAGGCGAGGATTCCCCGATCCGATCCAACACCAAGGAAGAAGGCGCACATACCCAACAAACGCAGCATCGGCGGGGAGCAGCCACAGCCTGACTCACGCACGGGGCCCCGGCAGAACAAAGCCGTTGTGGTGGAACTGGGCAGCCGACTATTGGGGCCCCTTCGGCGCCTCGACACCCATCTGAAACAACAGCTACAGGAAATCTGGAAGCTTAGGCCTCGGTGGGATCTCAGCAAACTTCAGCGCATCGCGACTTAGGAAAATGTGAAGGAGGCTGGGCTCTTGGAGTTTCGACTCCGGGAACTTCGCTCCGCGCAGATGATTGAATGCCCCACGCACACCTAGGCGAGGCTCAAATGCCGACGAGCAACCAGTCGGCCTCACACCAGACGCGCCATGGAGTCTCGGACCCTTACCCAAAGAGGAGACCTACAAACTCGCCTCCCACTTCTGCTTATCGGGAAGATGAGGTCAGAGTAAACACCAGCTCGCAGGTGGCTGAGCCTGGCTACAAAATGGCGCGGGCGCAGGCACAGAGAGCAGCTATACTGCTTTAGCGAGGGCTCCGAGCCAAGGGAGTGACCTCTACGATTGCACCGGAAAGCAGCGCGGGCTACGCAAGGCTGACACTTGCCCTAACGGCCCCACACTTGGTTACCCCGCTAGCAGCTTTTCGCTCGGCTGTCAGAGTGGTCACGTGATTAACCGCGAGGCAACGGGGGCGGGAGTCACCAAGCTGACCTTCCTCGCATCGCAAGCAGTTGTCCACGTACAGCCTGGTCACATGAGGTACTTCCTTAGGTTAATCAAACGCCGAGCGCGGCTTTCCTAGCTGTTTCTCCAAAGCATCTCACCAGGAGTTAGGGAGTGAGGCGGAAATTGCGTGCTCACACGTTACGCCTCCAGCCTCTACGGCGTCTACGGTATATCAGTGCATCGCATAAGTGCCACTTGCCAGTCAACAGCCCAGCAATCATACCTTTCCGCAGCCGTTCAAGACCTGACCCTTAGCTTGCTGTCATGCGTTGTTAAATAGCATTCGGACCGTCACAACTGTCATCCACATGACCAGCCGATTCATTGGACGGGGCAAAGCGCACCCTCCTTTGATAGGCCCATGACTAGCGGGGAGACGCCATGGGGCCCAGCAAATGTCGATTTTGAATTTAGTGAGCCTCTAGCACGCTCGCCAGCTTTCACGATTACTGCGCGAAAGTATCTCAATGGCTGGGGGGTCTATTCGTGACTGGCAACACCAAGAATGGCAGCACTGACATCAAACGACTCCAGCACAGGAATATGATTCGCAGGTGTATTTTCCAAAAGAAGATCATCGCAAACGATCGTATCCTCATTGTAGGCAGCAGCATTGACAGCAGGAGAAGAGCCTGCAAATGGCTTGAGGACCACGGTGATCGCACACCGAGGCCTGGCGAAACCTCGCTATACTTATATCACTAGTTACTCCTTTGTCGGCTTTCTGTATGGATTGCTGACCCAGTCTTGGCAGTGACCGAAAGGATCTGCCCTTTTTTTTTTAGCGTACCGGCCATCGGAATTGATGTATCAGCGAGGCTTTGCGGGGGGAAAAAAACACTGGAGGCTGATAACCCCTACCTCCTCACCGCTGACCTGCCTTACGTAACACGCGCTGACATGTCCGCCCGCGTCAGTCCGGAGTGGCACGCAACCTTCCAAAACATCAGCAGCTGCCCCTACGATGCCGCTGAGGCGCGTGCTGACCAACCTCCTGCCAGAGCTCAGGGAACTCAGAGCAGCCAGCGTCAAAACACTTTACGTCATCCCGACACGCAGCCTATGGCCACAATTGGTCATGTGCGTCCTTTTGCATCTTTCCTACAGAATAGGCTATTGCACATCAGCTTGGGCGTCGGCCGGATCCTTCTTGTTATCCTTGTTGCGAACCCTCACGCCCACCACTCACCTTATACTTATGCTTATGGGAGGCTGAGGAATTACGCCAGCTTGCTACTGCGCAGCTGGACCATTTGCTGACCAGCCGACGTCAGAGGATTTCCATACGTCCCTACTAAGGCCAAGCATGTGGCAGTATCCGTATAACGCAGCTGCCATGTAGGCTCATGCCCTCTGTAGTTTCGGGCTCGAACCACCTTCTCCCTGCAGCACCCTCCTTCCCATAATCTGGAGACTGTCGCCAGCGTCACGGGGCAAGGTGCACCCGCGCACGCAGGAAAGACGGCTAGTAGTCAGGGCAAACGTGAGTGCCACCGTAGCCTGCATAGGGCATGATAGGCCATCAGGCTTACGCCTCAGGCAATGTTGCGAAGAAACGGCCATCAGCATCCCCCAAGAAAAAAAGATCCTCATCGGTGTGGAATTATGCAGCCTGAACGGCAACTCCATGGCGGTTGATGTGCCTATAGGGGAATTATGGTCTGCCTGCTTGCGCCAGCATCTGCCCCCAGGTCTTGCTAAGGCAGTGCAAATCTGGATGGGTGACAGATCCCTCAGCACAAGCGTGGAGCAGAATCACCGGTTGCCCTCTATGTGGAGCTGGAGAGCGGCGACCTCGAGCTGGAGGATCCACTCGCCTGAAACACTTGCGGAACGCCAGACACGCGGCGATAGCCCGCCTCCCCCACTACGACAATGCGCCATGCGGCCTTACAAGCTTTGCGGCGGTTTCTTCTCTTCAACCCGGTACGCAAGCAAAGCTTGTGGGAGTTCCCAGAATGCGGTCACTGCTTCCAGCTACACATCATCTTCGGCGGGAAGCAACTGCGATTGAGAGCGAAATCGATGTCAATCGCCCCCATTGCAGGAGGACTTAAGCTACGGGTTAACTCGGAACTATTAGGATTCATGTGGTCAGTCTGGGGTTCACATTTGTGGCCAAACATACCCAACAGGCACTTAACCAGCTGCCAGGAGGTGTGGCCGCCAGTTTGAGCCAAAATGCATATGGCTGAACATACCCAGCGG